>JALIZH010017872.1:0-40506 GCA_030522465.1 Rhipicephalus appendiculatus
TGCAAGCGACGAGTGCTAGTAAGGCGCAGAAACCACTCCTGGTGGAAGATCTTAACATAACCTGCCGACCTGTGGGTAACTTCTACTGATAGTGCAATTTCGTAGGAACGCATATTTCCTATAAGAGCCGATATTTTCTACACTCAGACATGGCAATTGCGCTTTCGTTCCAGGACATAGGTTGCAAATTGCTTGTTTGGTTAACAATAATGTAAAAACAACAAAAAGGAATGACAGATTTTTTTCTACACGCGACTGAAGATCAAGCCATCGCGTAGTCAAGGCTTACGGGTAACGGAGGGTGGAAATTAAAGCCCCGATTAGTTATTACGGGGTAAGAGAGAAAAAAATATAAATGAAAGTACCCCGGTCCATCCGCACCACAAGTATAACAGCTATCATCGGGCACGTCAGCTTCATGTCATTGGCGTCCGTGAAAAAAAAATCGATTCCTCGTCGGATTTTCCTCAAAATATCGACGCCAAGACTACATTCCTTACTTCAGGTAACTCTTGATAAGAAAACTAAAAGGATGGGCTTTTTTCGTTTCTGATGAGAGAGAGAGAAAAAAAACTTTATTGAGTGGAGAGGTTTCGGGGGCCGATGTTGACGGGCCCTGATGGTCGGTGTCCTCAGTCCGGGACACCGCAAGACTCAGCCGCCACTCTTGCCCATTGGACTAGGGCCCGTTGGGCTTTCAGTCCAGAGCAGTCGCGGAGGGCGGTCTCCCATGCCTCTCGCGTGGGGGATGGGGAAGGTGGAAGGGAGGGGTTTCGGGTGCATGCCCACACCATGTGGAAGACGTCTGATGTCTCCCCACAGTGCGGGCACTTCCCGTCTGAGTTCAAGTCCCAGAAACGAATTATTGCGGGGAAGAGCAGAGTATTGGTCTGTAGCCTGCGGAGAATTCGCTCATCTGCTCCACTCAGACCCTTAGCAGGGTCCGGGTAGAGTCGATGACGCTCTCGAAAATCGAGCAATATTTCTTTAAAGGTGAGTAGAGGTGTCCTGTTCTCCGAGTCCTTAAGGGTTAGGGAACGAGATGCCCGGGAGGTAAGCGCTCGGGCCATGGCGTCTGCAGTCTCATTACCCCGCAAACCCTGGTGTCCTGGAGTCCAGATGATGCGTTTGGACGGGATGCGATCAGTCATGTTTTCGGCATTTTTCAGAATTTTGCTGGCGAGAAGTGCCACTTCCCCTGCCATGTATTGTAAACAGGCCTTACGGGAGTCTGTGATTACCGTATTGCATCTAGGATCGGAAGCTGCTAGAGCTATTGCGACTTCTTCCGCTCGTGTTGAATTTGGAGCTCTGAAAGAGAGCCCATTGACCTGAGCATCCTGGTGAATGACAGCCGCCGTCTAATACCCCTCTGAAGACGGTCCGGCCACGTCCACGTAGAAGACGCCTCGCTGAGACCCAAATTTGCGCGCCAAGTCTTTTACTCGGGCCTGTCGTCGGCCTTCATGATAGTGACTCTCCATGTTACGCGGTGAAAACCAGAGCCTTGTTAGTGACGTGGTCGAAAGCATTATACCAAACCTAGCAAGCGGGACTTACACCTTGTGACAGGTCCTGCCACCAAAAGGATGAATGACGTTACCATGCGTCTCTTTCGATCTGCATCTTCATTAAACCAAAAGCCCGAGAAGACGGAACTTTCCATAGTTAACCTTCTGTCTCGTTAAGCCATCCGTCTCGTTTGGACTTCACTCTGGTGCAATATGCCGCCCTCTTCGAATGTAAAATCTTGTCGGTAATTAGATCTGAAATAATATTCGGTATTCTTTGATATTTTGGCCTGCTTGGCCATAGCATCTCGTTGAACATTCACTCTCGGTAATATCGTGTCCAATTGGACTTTCAGTCTGTGTTGGACATATAGCTTTGCACAACATTCTGCCCCACAGGATTCATTTAAAAGCCATTTAAAAATGGGAGCGTGGGTCAGCGCCTCCAGTAGCCATGACGGCCAGTGTGGAACTCTTTTATTGCGACAGCAATTATATGGACACTCTCGGCTGATTTTGGCCGTCGCCGTCTGTCGATGCCGTCATGTCCCGGATATGTATATATATGTGTATATACAAAAAAGCATAAAGAAAAAATAAATCAGTCGAAAAAAGTTCCAAACCACCTGACCGGGGATTCGAACCAGCGACCCCTCACTCCGCAGCCGGTTGAGCTAGCCAACACAGCCACACGCCACGCTCGTGCGAGCGATATAACGGCGAGCTATTCATATGCACCATTTGCCGGTCGCGGTACGCAGATCTCGGAACAGCTTGAGCGTGTTTTCTATCAAGCAACTCTTTTTCAGTTTCTTTCAAATTGAAAACTGCCCTTGAGATGCGCACGAAAAAAGTGGCTCCCTTCTGTACCACTCATGATATAGAAGAAAAAAAAAGAACACCGGCCACACTTGGTGTCAGACGCCACCGCGTGGCAGGAGACGCAGAGGGGTCATTCCACGTGCCGCAGTTTAAAAGAAAAAGAAGTACCAAAAAGAGTCGAAAAGTCATATAATTATATAATCAATCCTTGTCCAATCCCCCCTGAGTGGGTATGAGCCATGTCAGAGGCAACAACAACAACAGCGTCGGCTTCTGCATTGTGGACACTCGCAGCGCGTTGCTCAAATACAAACACGTAACAAGTGCGACAGTTGTTAGTTCACGCTTGTCCTGTGTATATCTATGCGTCCTTTTCGAGCGTCCTTATTTGTGCTGCGGCAGCGCGTTGCAAGTATCGAGCTGCTTGTCGTTCTTCGTGTGACAAACTAATTTCTTGCTTTCGCATTCATTTCTTCGCTCTAGTGGTGAAACTGTGACTTTTTTTCTGTCTGCTGGTGTCACGCAGCACGTGATACGTGACGCCAGCGTATCACGTGGTACGTGACGCCAACAGGCAGAAAAAATCACCGCCATATCCACAAAGTGAATGATGTTAGAGGAGCTTGCTCGGAGATGATCGGGTAGCCCGCGAATCCTCTGTACACATCTCCGACCATCATATATAGACGTGACAACGTTGTTATATATACATTACATTATGTGGCGCCCGGGCGGTGAGCCCGCCTCTGCTTTCTTGGCTTCTGCGGTGTTCATGCGGCTGAGCGGTAACGAAGAGTGTTTACTGCGTGAGCTCCCGGTGAAGAGAAAGCAAGCGCACGTGCCGAGAGTGATGTGCGTCGCCTTCAGCGACGCCGCCATCTAGTGAGCATTCTTGAAATCACTGGATTGCCGGCGTCTTGAGCATGCCTTGAGCGGAGAAGTGTACACGCCAACGCCGCCGGACAAGGCGCGAGCTTAAGGAGCAAGCTCCTAAAAGAGTGTTGCACACTCCGCCGTCATGGCTACTGGCGGCGCTGACTGACGCTCCCACTTTTAATTGAACATATTTACCTCATAAAGGGGACCGGGGGATGGCCGCTGTGGTAGCTCAGGTAGAGCATCGGACGCGTTATTCGAAGGTTGCCGGTTCGGTCCCTGCCCACGGCAAGTTATCTTTTGGTCCACTCTTCTATCTTCACATTTACATTATATTTACTACTAATAACATCCCCTATTCTTTCCTTGGTATTATTGTCTCTTAGTTCTCATTAATATTTTGTCTAACAAAAAAAAACGAGCCCTTAAAATTTCCACTTCTTTCCTTCAATGCGATAACTGTCACTCGATTTATGGTGTGTGCCAGGCACAGTGCCGCAGAAAATATCCTATGTGTTGAACTTCTATTGTTGTGCCTGCGAATTTTAATTGAAGCCATAAATGAGAGCAACGGAGGTTCGGGTAAACGTGATTAACGATACGTGTAGACGAGTCTGTAATATAACTCGGGGATTCTCTTGTTCTCTTGTTCCATTGTAACCCGCTTTACAGATAATCGAAACAGTCCAAAGTTCTAAGATGTTACTAAGATGAACATGTCTAAACAAACAACTGATTGACTTCTTACATGAACGGGGTTCAAACAACCAGTACACCTGCTTTGACGTGCTGCTACTGCATCTTAAAGGAGTACTGACACGAATTTTAAATGTTTTTGGATTGTTGCTCTAAATAAAAACGTGGGTGTCGAGAACCGTAAAAAGAGTGTCGCGGTGCATGGGAATTCATCGAATATATTTTTATTACCGCTACCTTAAAAAAGCAATTTCGGTTTCGGTATCGAGAGGGTGGCTTCGCAGTGACGTATCAAGACTGCTCTGACGTCACGGGAAGACTGCAACTCGCGACATACTAGCAACAGTTGCCTGTTTGCTGTCAGTCGCACGTGGTTCACGTAAACAACGATGAGTGCATTGTCGTCCAGTCACTATGAGAGTGATTTCTGCGACTTAGGCTGCATGCAGGACGCAAATTTCGCGAACCCAGTGAGCTGTCTTGATTTGTCATGATAATGTCCATTGCGGTGGGGCTGGCTTGCAGATGCTGGGTGACGAACTTTAAAATCAATGTATAATATTTTGTACGCGTTGTGTGGCTCCGGTGTGTGGAGAGCGATGACAGTGCACACTATGGAAACGATAGAGTTCCCTTTTGGGGTGCCTCAGAATCGTGTCAGTACTCCTTTACAAGAAAATGTTGTCGCATCATATGTATATATGCGTAAAGCAACATTTTCTTCAAACGAAATAAATTGTTAGAATTTCAGCGCTCCCACAGCTTTCTTACCTAAACTGTGCTTATTGTGCTGAATAGTGCAGTTTCAAAAAGTTAACGCAACGCTTTGAAAGAAACAGTTTTACATGAAAATGGCTGCTACATGTTTCAGCAAGGTTATGAATTCTCCTTGCGACTCTCTCAATTAATCTTCTGGAAGGAAATAGATGTATTTCTTTGTTTCAGAATACATCACCCAACATTCCATGTAGATATCCTAAAGTTCACAGAAATGGCACACATACACGTTTTAGGTGGTGCAACAGGACCGGAGGCCCTTGCGGCGTAAGTATGGCATAGAGTATTTCGCAGAGTAGCAATGAAACGGTGCCTTAGCATAACGGACCTTTCCAGAAATCGCATCGCCGCGGCCTCCCCTGGTGGTTCGTTGCTGCGGCATTATGGGAGGGCGGAGCGCCGGGTGGGGAAGAGCAGACGATTTTCCGCTTTCGCCTGCTTTCGTCGCGCGCCGTGAGTGGTTTTAGATGGTGTAAGGTGCTGCTGTTTTAAAGAAACGGCTACTTCTGAGTGCTCCGACTTTCATGCACTCAAACTAGACTATGTTGTTCCTGCCAAACAGGAAAAAGGAAAGTGGCGGAAAACCTGCTCTGTTCTTCGATGTGATAACACGCGAAAGACACCGGACGTTTCGTTTCACTGATCGGTGCTACTTCAGGATTTGAAGTTTTGTGTGTGCTTGCTGCAGCTAGGTTTGACCTTTGTTAAGGTGGTTTTTTTTTCTCATTCACTATCACTGAGGGGCTGGCATTCTGTACCTAGACACTGAATGCTTATTAGCATCATGAAAATGCTGATGCTGCATAATTTTTTTTCTTCTGAATAGCCCTGAGGTAGATCCTTCAGTTGTTTCGTTCATGGCTCTTTGTCCAGGAAAAGGTGCGTGTTCTCGACAGCTTGGAGAGGCATCTGCATTTAAATGACAAATCACTAAGTTAGCATAATCACAAACGAAACATTGAAGCTAAAACTGTAAAATAGAACGTTGTTTAAATCATGCACATGAACCTTCATTCTATTATATATTATTTTATATTATATATACCCTTTGTTGACTCGGGATTCACGACAGTTCGTAAATCATGCCCTAAAGTTCATTTCCAACTCATGAGAAAGCATGCATGATACGGAAATAACATGTTTTACGTTGTTTGAAAACAACTGTAGAGAAGTCAACTGTGCAGAATATTCTCGCTTCATGTAGTGCGAAACAGTGCCCTGATTGCATGATATTCGCCCCCAACAGCACTCACTTGATGTCGTTTCTATGAACGTGTTGGTGGCCGGTTTCTACTGCTCTAAGCTTCGCAAGTGCAAATTTTTTAATAAGCAGCTTTTAAAGAGACAATTAATATTTCAATCTGCACAGCGTAGTTGGGCTGGCACCCATTTATTAGAGTGCGATTTTCACAGCGGTTATCAAACGCGACGTGCCACGGTCCTGCGTATCGCGGCAGCATATCACGAGTGATAGTGCGGAGCAAAAAATTTTAATAATGCAGCTGTACGTTCATTCCGCCAATAAAACAAACGAGAAAGGCTTCCGCTACTAGGAAACACGATCAACGAAAGACTGGGGACTCGCCGCGCAAGCCGTACAATTTCCGATTCAGTGAGCCTTTTCGCGGGTACGTGAGCATTTTCCCTTGTCATTAAGAAATCAGGAATACTTACTCTTTGCTGGATGTTATCCATGTTGCTCAGGCCGTTCCTCTTCAGTGAGTACAGTTTGATGCAGTGTTATTACGAGCGATATCACTGCAACGACGTGCTCGTACGCACGCAAGCTCACACGCTGTAAACCAGGCGAGCCAACGCTTCCGCGAGCAGACGACACTGCGCCGGCGCTCCGGCTTCCCACAGTTCCCTGCGGCCGCCATAGGTGGTGCGCAGGAATTTCTGGAAAGGTCCATTTGAGCGCGGGCTTATGGAAACAGACCCAGCCTTGCAGTATGCGTTGCGCGTAAGCATACCGTTATTTCTTTCTTTCAAAGTTCTCTTGTCGACGAGTTTGACAAACGCGATCACCAGCGAGTTATTTTTAAACGCCAGGAACGTCTTCAGCGTGTCTTAACGTGAAAATTCATAATTTCAAAATAGTGTAGACACCAAAATCATCGTTCGAAACGGCAAATACTCTCGGCAGGATGTAGAAAATGTCCGTGTGACGAAGTAGGTTAGTTTCATGCGAGAGCAACGTCACTTGCAGTGGCAAAGCGGTGACGCTACGACAGCGCAGTGTCATCTCGTACACTTCCCGGCCCCACTTCTACGAAAACACGCAGCTGCGTCTCCTGGCAGCGAGACCACGTCGTAGTCGCTATCGGCGTTGCATTATCCGAACATGAGCGTCCGCTCGCACGCGAGAAAACAAGGAGGTGTAAAATCATATCGTGTTTGATCCCTTGTCAACGCACGCTGAAATAATTATGCTACACGCGGTAGCAGTCATCGTATTCGCCGTACTCATCTCCAACAAGCCATTTTTGCAGCGCTGTTTTGACGTTTTCGCTGATAACCATCAGCGAAAACTGTACCACAACGTGATAAGTCCGGAAAAAGAGCCACGCTTCCTCTCTACACTGTAACTCTTTTTCACACCCATAAGGGTGTTTCTATCACTAAAACACCCTTCACACAGCCTCATTTCTGACATTTTTTTTCAAATGGTGTAAATGCGACCCAAATACCCTTTGCACAGCCTTATTTCAAATAGGGGCGTATGAAGGGCATTATGTTCAAATATAACACCCTAATGACTCGTAGGGTGTGAGGGTGTTTCTTGAAATGTTACACCTTTACATTTCTGTGAAGAAGTTTCGGTATGTTCTCTTACAAAAATGGACGGCTGTTTTTAAGCGTCTTTCCAACGATCAACCAACTTTAATGACGACCTATGGACTTTTACGTCCTATTAACATACGGTTAAAATAAAGTTGCTTTACTTTAGTCAAAAAACAATTTCTCGAAAGAAAGTTAAAATAATGTTTGCTAAAAAAACTTCCCCATCTCCCGCTAAAGGGAACCATGTGTGGATGCGAAGCAGCGGGGAGATAATCAGCTTGAGCGGGAGGAACGTCGCCGATCTCATTTCACGGCAGCGGTGCGGGCGCTCATCGCGGCGCTGCACAGGAGAGAGAATGAGGCGCGCTCGCTCCATCATTTTCATACCGCGGAACTACCGTGGCGCCCCCCCCAGCGGAGTATGCAGCTGTCACACCGCCTGTCGTGCGCGCCGCTCCGTAGAGGATTCCTAAAGGACAGGACGGGGGGGACCGTAGGAGAGGGGAGAGAGGGGACGTGCATGCGCTGTGGGGGTGTGGGACGCCGGAGCCGCTCCGTAGAGTAGAGGATTCCTAGAGGAGAGAGGGGGAGGGGACGCGCATGCGCTGTGGGACGCCGGAGCCGCTCCGTAGAGTAGAGGATTCCTGGAGGAGAGAGGGGGAGAGGACGCGCATGCGCTGTGGGACGCGGGGCGCCACTCCGTAGAGTAGATGATTGCTAGAGTAGAGAATGGGGGTGAGCGTAGGAGAGGATAGGGGAGGGGACGCCCATGCACTGTAGGGGGGTGTGGGACGCGGGGGCCGCTCCGTAGAGTAGAGGATTCCTAGAGGCGAGAAAGGGGGTGAGCGTAGGAGAGATAGGGGGGAGGGGACGCGCATGCGCTGTGGTGGTGTGGGACGCGGAAAGGAGGGACGGACTAAGCCCCCTCCAAACACATGCAAGCAAAATCAAGGAATGGGGTCAACCTGGGCGACAGACACCACCTGCCTAGCCATTGCTAAGCAGCCTTTCTGTGCTCTCGGCCATGATTCTGGTGACTGTGATGGCTCACGGCCTTCATATTACTACAGTGTTCTGGTTCGCATAATGGGTGCTTCCCTACTTCATGAAAGCGGCCGGACGCGGGACAGGGGACGAGGAGGGACGGACAGAGCTCCCCGAGCATAAGATGCTTCGCATCTAAAAGATATCAGTGGCGTAGGCAGGCAATGTTCTGGGTGTTCAACGCCCACCCCCACCGTCATCCACCACCCTGTGAGTGACCTGGGTATATTTTAAACTTTATTGACGATGTCCGGCGGTATTGTGCGGGGCGGGGCTACAAGCTAGAGCTGTGCACGGGCTCCGGGTAGCCCGAAAGCCCGAGCCCAGCCCGGCCCGCGGGCCGGGCTCAGGGTGTGCGGACGTCTTCCCAACTCGGGCCCGGGTCGGGCTCGGGCTACTCATCTCGGGCATCGGGTAGGCCGGGCCAGGTGCAAAGCCCGCATCAAACCAAGAAAATATAGACGTTGTGCCGGAATTGTTTTCTAGCACTTAGCGATGAGCCCACAGATCACCTTTGTGATTATTTATCCATACAATCATCCTCCCTGTCCTGCATCATAGATAATAAACTGCTGGAAGAACAAGGAGTCTAATTATTATAAGCTTGTTATGCTTGCGAAAAAGATATTTGCGATTCTGGCTACCAGTGCGAGCAGCGAACGGAACTTCAGTTCGACAGGATATGTGATGCACCGCACTTCACTGAAGTCCGAATCACTGCGCAGCTTGTTATTTTTACAGAACTTGTAATCTGTGTATACACATTAACATATGTCGTTTGCATATGTTTAACTTTGATATGTTGAATGAAATGCAACATGATCAATAAGGGATATCCTGTCTCCGCAGCAAACTTTCATATTGTCGGGCCGGACCGGGCCCGGGTTTGTGTTTCTGTACGTCGGGCCGGGCCGGACGGGCTTGCAGCCCTTTGGGGTCGGGCTCGAGGGCGGGCCTGCGACGCAGTCAATGGGCCCGGGCCGGGCTCGGGCTTGAAAATTAGGCCCGTGCACAGCTCTACTACAAGCACCCCAGCCTAGGTGACGGCCTCGAGTCCTTGGACACAGGCGGCTTCCTGGGCGTGCCGGACGGCCCACAGTTAATCGGCGGGGTCATGGCTGAGCAGATCCGCCTCCCATCGCGCCTCGCGGTTCGAGACCTGCCACGTCTACCCGGTTCGTAGGGGACTGCTGCTCGCTACCGTTACACTCCCACAGCATGTGCTACAGCGTCGCTCTGGCTCCGCACACTTTACAGTCGTCGGACGTATAAATGTCTGGTAACAGAGGCGCAGGATCGCTGGGTTTGGGTACGTGTGAGTCTGTAATTGCATCCAGGCAACCTCCAGTTTCGTGTTTAGTTTGTCTTGGGGTGGTAGATATTTGCATCTGTTCAATCTGTAGTGTCGTGTGATGTCTCTGAAAGTGGTCATGCGATCCCCCCCCACGTCCACTCCCGCATCGTTCTCGAGGTGAGCGAGACATAGGGACTGCCGGCAGGCGCCACAGCTCGGCGTGCAAGGCCTCGAGCCGCGGCGTGGGCAGTCGCGTTGCCCGCGAGCGGAAAGTCCGTGTGGGCCGCGGTCCATACGAGGAAACTGTCGTTTTTGCGGCAAATGTTGCCTTCACGAGTTTTGAGAATGTGTGCCGCTTCGCGGGAGATCTGGCCGCTGGCGTAGTTGCGTATGGCCGCCTGAGAGTCGCCTATGATCACCTCGGCATCCGTGGTAGCTTTTGCGAAGGCTATCGCCGCTTCTTCGGCCGCCTCCGTTTCTTCTGTGCGTATCGTAGCGCTTGCGATGCGGGTTCCAACGTGATTCGTCATCGCGACCGCGAAACCGCGTTGGCGCTCGTAATGGGCCGCGTCTACGTAAACGGTGTCTTTACTGTTGCCGAATTTCTTTTCCAAGTCTTCCGCGCGCTTGTTCCGACGACCGATGTGATGCGTAGAGTGCATGTTCTTGGGGAACGGCATAACGATGATGCGCTCGCGAATACGTCTGGGTAACCCAACCTTTTGGTCACGCTGCGTGTGGTAGTTTATGCCCAGCGTCTCGAGGATATGTCGACCGGTTCTGGTTTTTGCCAAACGTTCGTACTAGGCGATGTTGTGTGCTTCGATTAGCTCGTCTAGGGTATTGTGTAACCCCAGCTCGAAAAAATTTTCCGTGCCAGTATTTATCGGCAATCCTATTGCGCGTTTGTACGCCTTGCGGATGAGACGGTCCAGTTTGGTTCGTTCAGTCCCCTGCCACTTGAGGTAGGAGGTGACGTACAGGCGTGAGCATAAGTGTGCAGACCACGGGATCGCGTGGCCGAATGCATTGATGCGCCATCTAGCGACGTGACGCCTGTGTGCGGTGCGCATGCGCGTCCCGTCGTATCAGTTGGCCTCTCATGCCGATCTGCCTGACGCCGTTACGGCGCTCGTAGCCAAAACGACAATTGGGTGTCGCTTTCTTTGCGCCACAGAATCTGTGCCGTTCCTATACGTAGCGGCTGCGACGGGGCCGGTTCAAGCGCCGGGCTCGCGTCGTTTTAGGGGCGAAGCTCCTTAAGCCGTGGGTCGTGCGTCCTCGATGTATGTAGTTGTAGGTAGCCACCTCTGGTTTAGTTCTTGGAATGTCCGCTAGATGGCGGTACTTGTATATGATGAATATATGATGAAAAGCTGCGGCGCTCGCTCCATTCAGATGTATGGGCGCTGCTCCTTCTCACAATGTTCACTAGATGGCGCTTCGCTGTGACAGTACGTGAATTGATCACTAGATGGCGCTGCGGCGCTCGCTCCATTCCGATGCGTAGGAGACGGCTCCACTGCGTGCTCTAGTGTGATAGGAGACCGCTGGGTGGCGCGGCGCTTTTGGCGCGCTTCCTCTTTCGCTCGGCAGTCAGCGCGCAATGAGCGACGAAGAAGGTGAGTGACGAAGAAGGCACGGAGGCGCCGGAAACGGAGCCCGACGTTCGAGCCCACAAAGCAGAAGGTGCACGGCGATGCCGAGAAGCGGATCCAGAAACTGTGAGAGCCCGAGAAGCGGCGAGGAAACGCGCGTACAGGCGGGCAGATCCCGAGGCTGCGCGAGTGCGGGAAGCTGCTGCCAAGCGCACACACTGGTTCTCACGTCTTTCATGATGATGTAATGGGCGAATTTTCACGGAAGAGTCATGAACCTCCGGAGCTTCGCCCACTCATCATCATTCACCCCGTGGATATGCTGTGATTTTTTTTTACACCAACCAGTTGACTAGCCGAAAGAAGCATAGCTAGCATCGCATAACCTGATGACGCCAAGCACACAAAATTAAGTTTTCTCAGCCCCGCTTGCTTTGTCGCGTTAAGCCAAGTTAAACTAAATGAGCCTAGTTAAGTCAAAGTAAGTGTAGCCTAAATTAATCAAACATAGTTGAGCACGGTATCACCTAATAAAGTCAGGTGTCAGTAGGTTTAATTAAGCCTAGTCCAGCTTGCTGTTTTCATGTTCAGCGAATTTAAACTTAGATGAGCCCAGATGAGTCGAGGTAAGCATAGCCAAATCTAATTAAGCATAGTTGATCATGCTATCTCTTAATTAAGCCGAGCGAAATTAGCCTAAATAAGGCAAACCTAACCGCGGCGAATTAATCCAAGTCGACTCCCGATGAGCCCGGAGAAGCCAAGCCCAGGAAGATACTAATTGCTCCTTATCGACTCCAAACTAATTAAGCTATTTTATTTCTAATTAGTGTTAGTTAAGGCAAATATTTATTATGTCTGATCCATTAGCCTGAGATCCAACCAAACACACCCTAGATACTGGTTTCACGTGACCTAATTACGCTAATAATCCATAACTAAGCTAATTAGGCAGCGCCAAGGTAAGTATAGATAAATCTGATTAAGCGTGGTTGATCATGGTATCATCAAACTAATCGGATCATAATTAGGTCTCATTAAGCAATATCTCATTAAACCCAGTTAAAGTAATTGAAATCGAATTCTCATGAGCTCAGAGAATCCAAGTTCAGGAATATACTAATTACTCCTGACCGAGTCGAGTCTCATTAAGCTAAATTAAATGTAATTAGCGTTATCACTAACTATAGTAATTAGTGATTAATGTGTGTTACATCGAAGCCCATCCAAGGTACTCTATTCTGTGTGCTTGGCCTCATCAGGTTATGCGTTGCTAGCTATGCTTAGTTCGGCTAATCAACTGGTGTAAAAAACGACGTGAGCCCGGCGCTTGAACCGGTCCCGTCGCAGCTGCTACGTAAAGGAACGGCACAGATTCTGTGGAGCAAAGAAAGCGTCACCCAGTTGTCGTTTTGGCTACGAGCGCCGTAACGGCGTCAGGTAGATCGGCATGAGAGGCCAACTGATACGACGGGACGCGCATGCGCACCGCAGCAGGCGTCACGTCGCTAGATGGCGCATCGATGCATTCGGCCACGCGATCCCGTGGTCTGCACACTTTTGCTCACGCCTGTACGTTATGTGGGTCAGAACGAAAGAATGTACTAGACGGATGGTATTGCGTTCCTTCATTCCGCTATGGCGATTTGTTATGCGTTTCAGCAACCGGATCGTTCCATTGACAGCCCCTTCTAGTCTGCGTATGGTTTCGCCGTTGTGTTCGTTGGCCGACAGGCGCAAGCCCAGTAATCTCATGTTGTTAACTTGTGGGATGACGGCGCCGCCCGATGGTACTATTTTAATTTCTCTGTCTGCGCGCTCGGTGGCGGAATCGGTGTTCTTTGGTGCACGGCCCCTGCTCATGGGTCTGTAGAGAAGGAGCTCCTAATTAGCCGTGGCACATTCGAGGCCCGTGCCACGGAGGTAGTCCTGCACCACGTCGACGGCCTCCTGCAACGTTTGCTCGACCTGTCCGTCATTCCCTCGGCAACCCAGACGATGATATCATTAGCGTACAACCTGTGGTGGAGGCCCTTTATCTCAGCTAGCTTCCGTGGTAACCCGACCAGCACGAGGTTAAAAAGCATGGGCGAGATTACGGAGCACTGCGGCGTGCCCGTGCACCCCATGTCTATGTCTTGCGATTCTAGTCCGCCGATCGCTAAGCGGGCCCGGCGACCTATAAGGAAATCCCATTCGTAGTGGCACAATCTTTCGCCCAATCCCAACGCTCGTATACTTTCAAGTATCGCGGCATGTTGAACGTTGTCGAACGCCTCCTTGAGGTCGAGCCGGAGTATCGCTGTTGTAGATCGCGTGGTATTGTCTGCGATATCGTGTTTGAGTTGGAGCATAACGTCCTGCCCCCTCCCCCCCCCTCCCCCCAAAAGAAAAAAAAAATTCGGCACATCCCACGTACCTTGGGACTCGATGTTATGCGAAGCATGCGGAGGGAGGGTGACTGTGTTGTAATTTTTTGATTAAATGAAACGTTACGAAATGACGCTAAAGATGTGTATAAAGGTTGTTCGCAGAGAAATATGTTGAAGAGCCGCATATGTTTCATATCGCCAGTTGTTAACAGTTGCGTAACGATGCCAACAGCAACATGGGTGTTAGTAACAACAGAAGCGGTAGGCTGATATGTAGCGCTTGTGCTCGCGAGGATGGTAGCCGCCTGGACACTGCTACCTACATCAACTTCAGTGGATGGCGCGTAACTACAATTGACGTTAACCCGACGTGACGGCTGTATCATAGTAGTACATATGGATTGTTTATAAAATTCGATAGCCAGCACTGCAACTACAATTGACGTTTCACGAACATTAGGGTCTATTTGAAAAGCGGTTCCGAGACCTGGCGTGGCTCTGCGGTAAAATACTTGATTGTCACCCAGAATGGTTGATTTCTATTCCTGCTGGGACAAATAAATTTATTCCGTGCATTCGTCGGGTCAACGCTGCCAATGTCAGTTTTTTCTTAATGCTCTAGCGTTAAAATTACCAATGTCGGTTCTCGCCATTCCTGGGTAGATATAAACTGTCAATCACCTGTGGCAGATACCCGCATACCTGTGACACATACCCACCCGAGGTATACAGGTATGTGTCACGCGTGTTTGGCGGAAAAGGTTTCACGTAGCACGCGGCGGGATTGTTACATGAATCATGTCATGATCAGCGAGTAGAGCTAGCTGTGCGCCGCCGCGCCGCCGCCTGTTTTTGCTCACGCCGATCGCACCACCGCCAAAGTTTAGGGTAGGTACTCACTAGCGGCAAAAACGCGAGCGACACGCCGCGTGCGGCAAGCGCGCTCGCGGCAGGCGCGTGTGTTCCCGTTCCCCATTCGCGTTTAGTGTGTTACTCCTGGTCGCGTTCCCATTCGCGACCAGGAGTAACACACTACCTCCGACAGCGGAACGCTTCGCGAGAGAGCTTATACTTATGCGTCGGCTAATATTCATTGTTAAACGTCGTCGTTTAAAATTCAGAACATCATTCTTTCAGCATACAAACACAAAAATGTTACATATTTTAAACTTGATATACATTCAGAATACACTCAGTACTAAAAAAGAAACATTTTTATAATCAAACAATTCTGTTGTAGTATTACGGTTAACAGCAAGAGGAATAAAAAAAAGTCTACTAAGTATACAAGTATTGTTACATGTAAGTGCCTGTGGACCTAAAACCCCTGATATTATTAAAAATTATTTTATTAGTGAGTGCTTCGTGTGACATCCATTGCCACAAATCATGGTATCTAGCGAAAATTTTCTCCTTCATGTCCAACTGATTCAGTGTAGAACGTCTGCTTCCAAGATTAATCTTAGCATCACGTTTACTTCACCGAGAACATCGTACAAACCCTGTACGCGCTTTTGAAGACGAACGTGACGAATGAAAATACAGCCGATGTAATATTTTTTCAGCTCCTACATAACCCACGTATTGCGAAGCTTATCACTGCATGACCCTTATCCTCCTCTGCATTTTTTTTTTCTATTTGAACTTTCTACAACGTTAAATCACCATATACATTATCGCGAGCCTTCGCAAAACGTTTCGTAAGGCTTCTCAGAACTACTGTCGAAATAATTTTTTGTAAGATTACTCTCGCGGTAATGCTATCATTGTAAGGTTTATGTCGCTCCTTATTTAAAAACCATCGCGCTATGTGTGTGCGTGTGTGTGCCTTCTTTGTGTCTTCGTCTTCAGTGCGCTCTTACCCTTCTTAAAAACCCTCGCAAGCGGTTTTGTAAATATATTCTGATGAAGATAATGCGCTGGACCCTCTTTACGCAGAATTCGCCTCAAGCAGCGCTCACGCTATTACGTTACTTCGATTCGCCGCTTTTGCTTGTCGTGTTCCGAGATACGATATCGCAAGAAAAAGCATGGCGCCTTCAATCTAGCATTGTATGTTTTACGATTTATTAAATTCGCCCTAAATATCTTGTCTACGGCAAATTTGAACTGGCCTTTTCATCCGATGGAAACCTTTTCAGAGACGCCTAGGAAAAACAAAAGTGCTGAGCGGACATTGCGAAGACGGAAAGTGCAGCGGTACAATATATTATTTAGGCCGAGCGTAGTGCTATGAAAGCAGCGACATCACAAGGTAGCCGGAAAAAAGTCAAGGCTGCAGACAACACAGGTACATATAAAATAAAATTGAATTAACGGCCATAAAATAAAGCACTAAAATGATTTCTGTGTTCTTCATTGCCGTTGTATGATATAATCTTACGCAGCAATGTATATTAGCCGTGTCAAGAATTATAACAGAAATAACCCCTTCTTCACCAAGGCTCAGAACGCCATTGGGTTAACATTTCTCAACGTAACAAGTTTCGGCTTTCTAATAGACGAGTGAAGTCGCACTGAAATAACTGTACTGGCATGCGTACACTGCCACGTACCCCTGGTTTTCGTGTTCGGTATCAGAAATTTTAACAACCTAAAGCTACTCTTTGCAAATGAGTTCTGCGTAATGCCGCAAGGTGGCGGAAGGGTTAAGAAAAGGAAATAGACCACCCATATTACTGAAACGACGCCTCAAGGGAAGACAAATGCACATGAAAAAAGTCGTGGATCAGCTTCCCGTCTGTAGCTTTGCAGAACACAGAAATCTTATACTTGAATGGGTATAGATATTTTTGTTTCTTGTATTTTTTTTTTGTTTGTTCACACCGGTTTTCATTCGTTCATGTACGGGTTTGTTACCTGTGTGAAGCCACGCGTGGGTATATATTTATGGTCTGCGCATGTGCGTCAAAGTTCAGTTGAGAGTCGGCGCTTGTGTTTCGTGTCCTCTTTTTTCATGTGCATTCGTCTTCCCTTGTAGCGCCGTTTCAGTAGTATGAATTCATACCAACTTGCCCAGTTGTCAGTCCTTCTAAAAATAGACAACCACCCATTTGTAGCACGAAGTCACAAGGAAATCCATACGGATTTCTCAGAAAAGCTTCTTAGTTGCCGAAAAATTGGTCCTGGTCCGGGTTCTATTTCGCTTTCTTAACCCTTCCGCCACCTTGCAGGATTCCGCAGAACTCATTTGCAATACTTGTGTCCATGTGCTTCGAGTTGTCAATGAATTCGCCCTCGCGCTGCCAATTGCTAGCTTCCTGGTTAGCTCAATTAATAGAGCGACCACCCCGGAAAGGCGTTGGACCCGGGTTCGAACCTCGGACCCGGGCGAATTTTTCGGCAACTAAGAAGCTTTCTTTCTGAGATATCCGTATGGATTTCCTTGTGGCTTCGTGCTACAAATGGGTCGTTGTCTATTTCCCTTTCTTAAAGCTACTGAGTGTCATTGCTTGGCAGAGCATGCGCCCTAATCTATTGCGACGTTTTCAAATTCTTCCATTGTTGGAACAGAAATGCATTGACAACTAATTTTAATGGGATTTACTGCGACGACGATTTACTGCATTCATGATTTTACGCTAACGCGTGCGACCACTTCAATCTGCGATGACAATGCATCGCTTGTTGCAAGGTGTCGCTACAGAAAACCTTTGCGTTCACGGTGTTATAAGCGCATTTTCTTTCGAAGTTCACGCGCAATAATAATAATAATAATAATAATAATAATAATGAATTCAAAACAAGGGCAGTATGGAGGGAGACCTATATCAGCTAGGAATCGCAGTGAAAAGCTTCCACTAAGCCGCGCAAGCGTTGCAACATCGAAACTGGACGATCTTAAGACTAATCTGGGGGGCTATGCAGGAGGGCCCGAGGGTTCTCGGGCGCACTAGTTTTCTCCGCGCTCGCGCTACGGCGGTAATGACGAGGAAGACAGTGCGGAGTGCGCGAGAGCAGCGTTGATAAAAAATTGGCTGCGTATCTGCGTGCTTCGCTGCAAATGTCGTCGAAAAACGATAGTGGTGTGCCGGCCATACCACTATGTTTTGCCTTGCCTCAGAGAGCGCCTACTCTAGGCCGCACCTGGCTGGCATTGATAAAATAGAGGCGCTGCGCGAGATATGGACGCCATCGAAAAGCCGGCAGATCCGACGCACTGTGGGAATCGATGTAATGCGAAGCAGCGAGGAAGGAGCAAATCATGCTTTACACAATTTGCATGTCATGTTTTACATGTTAGGACCTGCCATTTATGTTCGTCATACAGTCACGTCGCGCAATACCAATTTTGGTGTATATCAAGCTAGCGAACTGGACGCAAGCGCACCACAAGCGTGGCATGTAAATGGCGTTGTAGATGACATGCATGCCAACATTTTCTTGTTACCACCTGCCATGTTCGTTATGTTCGTTATACAGTCATGTCACTCAATACCAAATTTGGTGTATATCAAGCTATCGAAACGGCTGCGAGCGCGCCATGAGCGTGGCATGCAAGTCATGTCGCACATGACAAGTCATGATTTCCATATTACCACTTGTCTTTTATGTTCGTCATACAGTCATGTCACTCAATCCCAAATTTGGTGTATATCAAGCTAACAAAACGGCCGCGAGCGTGCCATGAGCGTGGCATGTAAATCATTCTTTTCATGACAATTTACTCATGATTTTCATGATATGACCAGCCATTTATGTTCGTCATACAGTGATGTTATGCCACACCAAATTTGGTATAAATCCCATTAACGATACGGCCAGAAGAGCATAAAGTCGTAGGCGGCTAGATAGATAGATAGATACGCTCAAAGTCGCCGAAGTTCGCTAAGAAATGGTTCGCACTTAAAAACATGAGCTTGTGCTGAACCAAGGGCCACTGCCAGCGGCAGCACCTTCTCGTCGGCACATGGCTTGTTCGTGCAGAGCGCCGCAGCTCATGCACAGCGTCGCATTTTCAG
Organism: Rhipicephalus appendiculatus; assembly: GCA_030522465.1. Lineage (NCBI taxonomy): Eukaryota > Metazoa > Arthropoda > Arachnida > Ixodida > Ixodidae > Rhipicephalus > Rhipicephalus appendiculatus. The sequence continues at coordinate 18,736 of JALIZH010017872.1, forward strand.
CGCAGCCTAAAAAACACTAGGGTCTTCAGAATTACGTATCTATGTATTTTCTAATAAAGAAACACACGTCCTGATACTTACATATTAATGCCGCGCCTCAGGTATGCGTAGTATTTGGTTTTTAATCGAAAATGTTCACAAGTATGAACGCAAACACCAGTTCAAGATGGCTGGGCGTTCAGAAAGTGGTTAAACTTTGGCCGAGTGTCTGAATCAGGGGACGTCGGACAGACAGACAGCCAGACCAAAATTTCTGCGTTGAAGTATCCCAAGAAAGACTATCGTCTTTAAAAGCATAGCGTCACGAACGCCTGTGCGGCATTTGAGGCGGTTTTCCAAGGAACACCGCGCACCGCGTCAGCGGCCCCACTCGGTCCACATTTCAACAGTGCAGCCAATGTATATGTAAACTGGTACCGTAACTTCCATAGAAGCCCATGTATCCAGTGGCTGGCGGCTCGTTGCCACCGTCGCCTTCTATGTATGGAGGAGACAACTAACAGCAAACAAAAAATAAAACATAAAATATGACGTCACAACCGGAAGCGGTAGCGACGTCGTGCATTTGCCCTGACATGGCGCGAAATTGACATTTTTCTTAATTGCTGGCCTTTTACATGCCTCTTGATAAATACGCGATTTTACTGCGCCTTTATGGCTCGCCAATTGCGTGCGCGAGAGAAAAGGAAGATGAACAAGAAAGATTGAGGAAGCATGGTTGTTTATTAGCCAAATAGTGTACTTGCAATATACACCAACAACATTGCAGATGAAGAAATTGTGATACAACTGTTCACGAGCACAATAGCACAATAGTTCGAAAACTCACGTTGGCCAATCGTGAAAAACCACTGCAGCGAGACAGCAGCCTTGAGAATATCACTTTGGAAACATTAGAGCACAGCGTTTCTTGGCTTATCGTGTCGCATTCACCGTCACGAAAGGCGAGGCCACGCCGGCCGTGCGCCAGTGAAGGCAGTTGGCAGTCACAGGAGCGGCTATCTGCACATTCTATGAGCCAGTTCAGCTCTGAAATGTCACGCCAGTAAACAGCACATAGGCAAATAAATGGACTACTGAAGCTATACGCACGAAACCACCACTCAAATTGGAGCGATGCCTCGTTGACCCGGCAATGCGCCGAACCGCTGGCCGAACTAAGCACAAGCCCTGATAGCAGACTGCCTGCATACGCCCCCCCCTCCCCCCATTTATGGCGCTCGACCAAAAAATGAGCCAATCAACCATTTATTCAAGTGTCAGATAAACCGTAAAGTAAATATAGTTTACATTGGCATATATTAAAATATGAGTATTCAAAAAAAACAATTGCCTTGAGTTTTTGGTTCTTTTTATTTGTCCCCTCCTCACCTAGTCACGCTTCAATCGTACGGCGGGCGTTGATGTCTGCGGCAGTAGGTTGTCGACCACTTTTCGTCCCAAGTTTCACGACCCATATGATTTGACCATGGTGCAGTGACGTCAGCCTGATTGTGGGGCGATCATTTTGCTAACTCAACATTTCGCCTCCCACAGGTCATGTTCGTGGGCGTTTGTCCTCGTTCGGGCCACTTCTTTTTGTTCCACCTGGAGTACGAAAATTTCCACACCCGAAGCCAACAAGTACGCACGCGCAACGCTCTGGTGAAGCTCGTTTCGCTTCTATAGACTATTGCAGATAAATATACGGACAGGTTGTCACCAGGGGCGCTCGCGTCATGGCGGCAACGCGGCTGTGAGTGGTACGTCGTGAGCGCGGTCAAATTGAATGCGAGACACCGCAGCCACGTGATGACACGACCCTTACTTCTCCGTGGGTGTGTGCATAGTGTGCGCAATTAAGCTGATAGATTTATCGTGCCCCTCGCTGGCGTTGAGACGTGAGCACTGCTCCTCTGCAAGAGCAAACGTGGTGGGTGCACCCGATCTTCGCCGTGGACGTTTGTCAATCAAACTGATTGACGCACGAACACAGGTACTACAAGGTCGTTTATTCTAAGAAGGCCTCAGTTCAACTCGTGTCTGTCATAGTGCCGGTGTGACTGTCGAGCGTTTCATGCGCTGGACGCTAAGCAGCACCTTCGTTGCATATAAAATAATTTGGTCAGCTTGCACTACTTGTGCACGGGTACAGCGATAGGGGAGCTTGGCATCACCTAGCTTCTTCCAGCCTTTTAGGTGGCTCGTCTAATCAGGATGGCTGGGCGTTTATTGGGCCAGTTGATGGTACCACGCAGTATACATATTCGTCTACTCAGTTTGCTTCAGAATGAAAACCGCGTCGGTGCAGTCTTAATTTTAAGGGGTACAAATTATCTAGGGCTCAATTGAAAGGATATTGAACAGTTTTGTCTTCAGTGGTCATGATTTAACTAACACGGCAATAACTACCTCCGGTGCAATTAGCAAGGCACTGAGAAGTATGGAGCTACTTAACGTAACCCTAATTAGCGTGACCCTAATTAGTGTTATATTTTAAATAAGGTACTGATTAGCTCGGACTTAGCACGCTCGCAATTAGCGCCGCACTAATTAGCGTGGCCTTAATTAACCAAGCCATAGCTTTACATGGCTTCACTAGCGTGCTTTTCATTCAAATGTGACTTAATTAGCTCGTCCTTAGCATGACATGGCATAATTAGCTTGGTCATTGCATGTCCTGACTTAATTGGCTAGGTATACCGGCCGAACAATTACCTAATCGGCCGCGCGCACCTGCTCTCGGAGGTAGCAGATGATAAAGAAGACGACGAAGGGGAAGCGCACCGGCCGAGTAACGCGCTAGAATGTACAACCCAACCACGATTATTACACATGATTAGCTAAGGCAGTCATGTTGTAAGGTGTTCTCAGAGGCCACGTTGCTGATTATTCTAAAGGACACTTAATGGAGACATTAAAAGCTTGAAAATGGCCCGTGCCTCTAAAAAAATCCAGAACTACAAGACACCCTACCAGCGCAAGCAACGCAACGCATTCCTAAAGACGGAGAGAGCAGGCGGAGGCAAGCGGAGGCGCCGCGTGGCCACGCCAGCGGCGCCCTCCGGCGCCGGGGCGAGCGGGCGGGCCCGCCACTACGACGCCGAACGGCAAACACGCGATATGTATGGCGTATACGGTGGCGCCTTCATCAAGGAAGCCAATCGAAACGCGCTTCACGAGTGTGCTGTGACTCCTCTAGAAATGGCGACTTCCTTTTCTGCGCGTACCTTCCAAAAGGGGTCAAGTGAATACCCGAAGAGAGTCATGGTGTCGTGACCCTCTTTTGACTATTTTTCTTTCTTAGAGTATAGGCTTGTGAGAAAGCAGTAATCACCAAGGTCGCCGCGCCCTGGACGCTTATTGGTAGCTTGTGAATAAATGTGCGCTTTAATAAGTCGTAGATGCCTTCGAGAAAAACTATATATACTTGGGGACTTCACATCCCTTCTTTTTTGAAAGTATTACGTGATAAATGTGCTCGCGATCAATGATATCAGAATGAGACAGTAGAGCGTTGAATTCTGTCAATTTTCGTGACCATTCATCTAAGATTACAAAAACACCTGTATTATAAGAGTGGTATCGAAGGGGGCGGAAACCTTTACCATTACTATAGGTATGCGGTGTGTGTGTTCACTCGTATGTGCGTGCGTGTGTGCGCGCGCGCAGAATATCGCTATCGGGTTCAACTATTAAAGGCGAAGCTTAGAGGTCCCCCCTATTTTTTCTAAGCCTGCAAAGTGTGACACCTGTACGGCGTGTTTTTGATGTCCTAGGCCCAGTCAACGAGATATAGTTTCACCTATTGCAGTTTATTTTTGGTCTCATTGTACCATAAGCGCTGCCAGTAAGCCCTGGGCGTTCGCTTAAGGAAAGGTTTTAGGTCTGGTGCAGGGACAGCTATGGATGTATCGGCAGCATTTTCGTGGACGGATGCAGCTAGCTCGGCCGCCAGCGCATTTCCCCGATCTCGCGCTGGCCTGGCACACAAGACATTAAAAAATGAGTGTGTACATAAGAGTGATTAAAGTGAGACAAGGACAGTTTATTCATTTTTAAGCCTTTTCAAAGCTTTTACAGCACATAGCGAATCGGGTTATATAAGTGAATTTTGTAGTTTAAACTCCTTAATGTGTCTAACGGCCGCAAATATCTCGTAAGGTACTGCTGGGAACATGCTTGCGTTAGGGGGGCGCAACACTGGCATATATGTCGGTAAACACTTCAGCACAAGTGTATTTGGGCTGCAGTTTAAGGAAGTGCGTATGGATATCAAGTACACGAAACATAGAAGTAAACGAAGGATAGGCACTGTCATGGAGGGAGCCAGAACAAGGGTGCCGTCTACGTGACACCGGGACCAAAGAAGTGTGTTGCCGCTGCCGCGGGGCGTTAAAGGTCAAATCACTCGGCGCCGGCTCAACCCCCAGGATCCCCTTTTCCCCGAACACGACAAAGCGACGCCTGGCTAGGCGTGGAAGGGGTACGGCTAGGGTCCATGGCGGCGGCGTTCATCAAATGCCTGCTCGCGCAGACACCCCCGCTTGCAAGTACGCTAGCAGAACAAAATCTTATGGGTTCCCCGCCCCACTTTCGGCTAGGCATAAAAAAGCGCATGAGTGGCGCTCATACGCATATCAAGTACGCATATCCGTACCTGCGTTAAAAACGTGCCATCCACTCAACCGCATACGCCGGTTCTTGCCCGTGGTCTGAAGGACAGCCAACTCTTGATCACATTACGTGGGAATCTAAATTACGGCCAACGAAAATTAACACGCTTCTGATTCCGGCGCAAAAATTCAAGATGAAGCAGTGGAAGACCTTCCTCGCCCGCGAGGAACAGGAGGCCCAATTGGCGCTTCTGGACAGGGCTCGGTGGGCTGCTGAAGCCAGTGGAGCCCTGGCTCCACCCACCTGTTCCTCAAGCCTTTTTTTTTTTTCCTTTAATAAACGTATTTCTAGCTATCTATCTTGTGAGTATAATATGACTGTGTTGCTATGGACGAGAATAGGATAGAGAAAAAGACAAAGCTAGAAAAGAAAGAGGCAAAGAAAGAGAAAGAAAAAAATAGGCCGATCCCAAGTACCACGGGAATCGATGTTATGCGAAGCATCCGAAAGTAAGGTGCCCGGGTTGGAATTTTTTAGGGGCGAAGCTCCTTAGGGTGTGGGTCTGTCCCTCCTCTGTTGTAGTAGTAGTAGTAGTAGTAGTAGTAGTAGTAGGTAGGTAGCCACGTATAGTGGAATGTACCCATTCCACGTGATAAAGATGACGATGACGCCTGATGACCAAGCGCGTTCCAGTATAGTGGAATGTACCCAATACACGTGATAACGATGATGATGACGCTGATGACCATGAAATATAAGCGCGTTCCAGACCACACATTCTCTTTCTGCTATGGATGAAAACGATCGTGAACGCGCTCTCGCCCTCGAAAGGCAAAACGGCAACGCCGACAACAAACGTTCATAATCACACCACACCCCCGCATTTGTGTGTCAGGTCTTTGTATGATGATCGAGTGGGCAAAATTTACGGGTATTGATGGTTTACCAGATTACCTCCGGAGCTGCGCCCACTCATCATCATTCACTTCGTGGATAAGGCGTGATTTTTTTTATTGAGCGAAACGTTACGAAACGACGCTAAAGATATGTACAAATGTTGCACGCACAGACATGTTGAACAGTCGCATATGTTTCATATAACCAGTTGTCTACAGTTGTGTAGTGATGCTAACAGAAACATGGGTATTGCCAACACCACAAGCCGTAAGCTGGGATGTAGAGCTTGTGCTGGCAAGGATGGATAGGGGATAGTGCTCGATAGTGGTGGATAGTGCCTGGATAGTGCTGCGTAAACCAATTACAGTGGATGGCACTTAAGTATACAACTGACGTCCACCCGACATGACTATTTGGTCGTAGGAGTACGTATGTAATGTTTATCAAGTTACATAGCCAGCACTGCAACCACAATATACGTTTCACCAACATTACGCCTGCATAGGGTGTTCTTCCATAGCAGTTTCGAGACCTGACGTGGCTCTGTGGTAGAATGCTTGATTGCCACGCAGAATGCTTGGGTTCGATTCTTGCTCGGACTCTGATTTCTATTCTCTGTATTCCTGGCGTCAACTCCATTGGTGTCCGTTCTTCTTAACGCTGTCGCCTTTAAATTACCAGTGTCAACGCCACCGATGTCAGTTTCTCTTAACGCTCTCGCATTTAAATTACCAATGCCTGTTCTCACCTTTCCTGGGTAGATATAAATTGTCAAAGTCCTGTGGCGCATACCCGCATTCCGCGGCCCGTGGTATACGAGTATGAGCCACGTGTCTGGAGAAATGAGTTTGACGACGTACACGACGGAATTTTCGCGTTATTCATGTCATGACCAGGCAGACATATTTGTCAATACCTCTTACCCTCCCATACAAATTTCGGTCTACCCCAAGTTAAAGGAGGCCATCACGAGAGCACCCAGACGTAGGCGGATAGATAGATAGATAGATAGATAGATAGATAGATAGATAGATAGATAGATAGATAGATAGATAGATAGATAGATAGATAGAAACGCAAAAGTGCTTACAGTGCGCAAAGAAATGCTTCGCATTTAAAATAAAGCATAGCTTAGCTAGAGTGTATTAGAACAGGGGGGAGTGCTCGGAATAGCCGCAGCACCGGTACGCAGAAGGCAAAGCCAAAGGAGGGCAAAGCTGCTTATGCCGCTACCATTGGTAGCCCGCAATGTGTCGTAGTTGACAGTGCCGCGTGCAGCTCTATCAATTTTACACCGCGGAAGAATGCCCGCTTGCCACTTAGAACACCGGCGTTCGCATTGCTCCTATAGATAGTGGGTTTTTATTTTTAGTGTAACTTTTTACAGCTGTGTGCTGATTTTTTTTTGTTTGTTAAAGCTACCTTCAGTTGCTACGTACTGTCACAAAAAGAAACGCAAAAGGTGAAGCCAAATACATAAAAAAATCACCGCCCAAGCACTCCATACAGATGGTTAACCAGCGAAGCTGAAACGTGCGGCCGCAGGCGGTTGCAGAACGTCGCAGCCGAAGCCAAAGTGCCGCTCGAGAAACCCCCGCCGAAAGCGGCCGTTGGCCCCGGTAACCGCGTTCCCGCCATTGCCACGTTGACGCTGCTCTGCCCGCAACGCTGCTTTATCGGCCAGTCGTTGTCTCTTGCATTCGGCTCGGAAGGCTGCCGGATTCCCGGTGCGCAGTCGTTGCTTGCGCTTCGCCACCCTGGCCTGTTCTCGTGCCCGGACTACTGCATCGGCCCGGGGAACACATGTTGTCTCACGGATCAGCTGTCGGCGCTCTTCTTGGAAAGTTACTGTTAGGGCGTCCTAACGATCCGTGCCCTCCCATGTGGAATTTGTAAGTTGAAACTGCTGCGCGCGGGCTCGCCGGCACGGCTGCGAAGGGATAAACGACGTCACTGACGGCGCAGCCAATGGTGCTTGGATACGACGCAGAGAATGGCGTCACTAACGGCAGTGCCAATGGCACGCGCGCTCTGAATTTCTATTTATTTCTATTTGTCGTCCTATTTTATTGCGATAGCAATTATATGGACAGTCTCGACGGGTTTTTGCCGTCGCCGTCATGTCGCGTATGAAGTTCAAGTTGATAAGACCCCCCCTGCGCATCGTACATTCTACCAGCGGGTAATAGCGCGCGAGCGGGAGCGATGAACGCGGCTGAAGCGGAGAACAAACGAGCCGGCAGGTGCATGCGATAAGATCCCCCAACTGTTCGACCGGCCCCTGCCCATCGTTCACGAGCGTGAAAAGAGGCGAGCAGGAGGTTCCTCGAGCGACCTTCGATTTTACGAGCGCGGTCGTCGCGGGCGCGCGCCTTATCTCCCATCTCGGCAGCCAACAGCAGGCGGCCGCTGTAGCCATCTACTTGCTGCGCTCTCAGCGCGAAGAGAGTGTGGTGTGAAGAGTGTCCCTGGAGCGGCCGTATTCTCTTAAACCAGCGTTTTCTAGAGTTGTGTGAGATCGGATCCAAAAGAGTTAGCTTCAGGTTCACTTCGTATAACATTACAATTTGTTGCTATCGCATTCATTGCTTCACCGTTGCGGTGAAACTGTGACTTTTTTTCCTTTCTTCCTCTTTCTATTTCTCGCTTGCGTCCTCCTTCAATTTTTTATATGTGTTTTCTGTTGTCGTGTTGCCATAGCCATAGTAGAAGTGTCCACACTTGATATCATCATCAAGGCGCTCGAAAAACAAGAGGAAGAAGGCTTCTCTTAGGCGTGAGCGCGCGCTCAATATGCTACAGTTGGCTATGCTGTGATCCGGTTTATCCTGCTTTAATATCATCGCCAAGGCACTCGAAGAACAAGCGGAAGAAGACGCGTTAATATCACCATCAAGGCGCTTGAAGAACATGAGGAAAGAGACTTTTCTTTGGCGCGAGCGTATGCTCAATATACAAAATCTGGCTATGCTATATGGGGTTTTGCCTGCGTTACGCCAAGCGTCGAGGACCGCTTACGACAAGATACGACGGCACACGACAGCTCCAGCCCCTTAAGTGCTCCGCACTTAAAAACATTGAGAAGTTATTGAAAAATGTCACCAGGTGACATTGAAAATACATGGTGGATCAATTGAAATGCCGTTAGAAAGTTGTGGACCACTATTTAAAATCGGCCTGCAAATTTAAAATAAAAAACAATCAAGCAAATCAATATTGATTTGTCGTTGAGAGGAAATGAATCGACAATTGAAAATACACTGCGGATCAAATGAAATATTGTTGAGGACCTTGTTGACCATTATTGAAAATTGGCCCATCGCTTTTCATCAAACATCAAGCTGCTTCATATTGAGTTTTAATTTAAAACCTGGTGAATGGCAAATTGAAGTGTGGTTGAAAAGATTTCACTTTCAAGAGTGAAAGGTCATTGAAATATGGTGAAGCTACGAGGCTAACCGATATCATTCTTGCTTTGGGAGAAGAGCCAAATGGAGCACATATGTACTGCAGGCCTAACTTAGTCCCCTTAGTGCTGCAGTACGGAAGAGCACCTGTATTTGCATTTGCCCATTCTTTCAACGCAACAATGATCTCAATTAGGCAACATAGTTTTATATTGTTGGCAGCTGGAATAAAACATTTAGCAACACTTTTAAGAATACACTGCTTGTTTTTCACACGCTGTAAGGTTCAGCAAAGGAGGTGATTTTAAAAGCTTACTGAAATCATTTTATTATATTTTCAAATCTATCACAGCCAATGCAACACACCAGTCTCCAATAAATATAGCGTCACCTCCTGCTAAAGGGAATCATGTATGGATGCGAAGCAGCGGAGAGGTGGTTAGCTTGAGCGGGAGATTGTGTAATTTTATTGAGAGCATGAATCCAGAATAATATAAGAAAAGAGGGAGAATGTGGTGGTTGCGCGTTTATTAATTTGGAGAACGTACGCGATTCCTAGCGTCGGTGCACGGGACGTTTTGAAGGTGGTCGGTGAAATGTAGGGTCAAGGGTTCCTTTTCCAGTTTCCATTCGTGAAGTTTCCGAAGATCAGGTCTATGCACTAATGGTGGTCGGTTGTTGAAATCACCCGCAAGTACGAAGGGCGTGTGTCTGTATATGTTTGTGTGCTGTGCTATTTGACGGTCTCTCCGGAGATGTTGGGTGCGAGATACATTGTCATGATTACGGTATTGTTGTCGTTGTCAAAGGTAGAGTCTAAGGGCCGAGTGCTCTCCGTTGGGTTCGCATGGAGATGGCGTTTGACGTTTATGGCGACACCACCGGCAAGACGTTCTGCCTCTTCAGAACACATGATCGCTTCGTAGCCGTTGATCGCCGGTCTTGCGGCGTTCCACGTTTCTGTGAGACAGAGCACGTCTGCTTTGGTTTCAGACGTGATCACTGGATGTCTCTGGCGTGTGCGTTGAGGGACCGGCGGTTTAGCATTGCTATAGTGACCTTCGTTTTGGGGTGTCGATGTCTTCTTGGAAAGCGCGGAGGTAACGCTGAGTGACGGTGCCGAGACGATGGTTGTCGAGGCGTTTGAATTCGTCGATCATGTTCTTGTCCACGTTGTCGTTCTTGTGGTGGAAGCGATGGTCACCGACAGCGTTAGTCAGGTAGAGGTACTGAATGTTGGTACACATGCTTAAGGCAACGTAGACGAGTTTCTGTGGGTGCATCTTGGAGTATTCGTATAGGATGGAAGAGTAGGTTCCCCCCTGGGACTTGTGTGCGGTTATGGCACTCGCCTGGACCAGGGGGGAATTGTGTTCGTTTGCACGCGACACCTCTGTTGCGGTGTATCGTCAACGTGCCATGGCGTGGTTCTATGGGTATCCACGTCGTGTCAACGTAATAGCCCAAATGTTTCGCCTCGCTCACTGCGTGGTTGGAGCGAAGTCGAGCCAGCTTCCCCGTTGTGGGAACGTCGAACTGTAACCACTATCGTCTGGTAAACGAGTCTTCTTCGTCTTGATGCGAATGAAGTACGACTGGGCTTGTTGCTGAGCTACTTGGTTCATACTTCAGGGAAAAACATTCACGGCGCAAAGAATACGGGGACGAAGTGAAGAAACGGACAGACATGGGCGCCCATGCCTGTCCGTTTCTTCCTTCGTCCCCGTATACTTTGCGCCGTGAATGTTTTAGGGCGAAGCTCCCTTAGGGCATAGGCTAGTCCGGCGGCGTCCTGCGTCGTTGTCGTCGTAGCCACCCCTGTGCGATGATGATGACGCTGCCATCACGGCACAGCACATGGAATGTACCCACTATGCGTCATAACGATGACGCTGATGACGATGATGATCGCGATGCCATACAACACATAGCATTGCGATATGGTCTCACATGCATATCGTTTGACCACATGCAACCAACCACCATCCGAGGAACCTGCATCGATCTCGTCTTTGCAAACTTTCGACTACGACCCATCCAGGAACCGCTCTCCCTCCATTTCACCGACCACAAAGCCGTTATAATGAATGGGTAACGGAAGCCACTGCTTATGTAAACGGTAACCACGAACAACGAAGAAACGAAAACAAAACGGAAAATCACGGCTCACGAATAAAATATAAATTTCTTGTATATATATACACACAGTCTTTGTCACGTCTTTGATGATGTACTGGGTGAATTTCACGGAAGATTCACGGTTTACCGATGAACCTCCGGAGCTTCGCCCACTCATCATCATTCACTCCGTGGATATGCTGTGTTTTTTTTAGATGCGAAGCATCTTATGCTCGGGGCTCTGTCCGTCCCTCCCGCGTCCCGCGTCCCCCGTCCCCCGTCCCGTGTCCGGCCACTTTCATGAAGTAGGGAAGCACCCATTATGCGAATTAGAACACTGTAGTAATATGAAGGCCGTCAACCACTATCACAGTCATCAGAATCATGGCCGAGAGCACAGAGAGGCTGCTTAGCAATGGCTAGGCAGGTGGTGTCTGTCCCCCAGGTTGACCCCATTCCTTGATCTTGCTTGCATGTGTTTGGAGAGGGCTTAGTCCGTCCCTCCTTCCCACAGCGCATGCGCGTCCCCTCCCCCTCTCTCTCCTACGCTCACCCCCTTTCTCTCCTCTAGGAATTATCTACTCTACGGAGCGGCCCCCGCGTCCCACACCCCCTACAGCGCATGCGCGTCCCCTCCCCCTATCCTCTCCTACACTCACCCCCATTCTCTACTCTAGAGAGAACGTCGAACGTTACCTAGAGAAGGCCATGACACAGACATACAGCCACACGCCCTGGATATAACCACGAACGACTGGCTCGTCCACCACATGATAGACGTGTACTCGTAGCGCCGCATTTCTGGCGACAACATACAACCGACAACCATAAGGGGAACGTGCATTGACCTCATATTCGCAAACTTCACAATGAAAACTCTTCAAAAGCAACCCCTTGACGCTACACTGCACCGATCACAAGGCCGTCGTCTTCAAAGCGCCCCGTGCACCGACGCAAGGAATCGCACACGTTCCCAAAATAAACACGCAACCACCACATTCTCCGTCTTCTCTTATACATTCTCATTTATCCTTTCAATAAAATTCCCGCTCAAGCTATTCATCTCTCCGCTGCTTCGCATCCACACATGCTTCCCTTTAGCGGGAGATGGCGAATTTTTTTTCCTAAAGTACGACTATTCGTTCACACAGTTTTTAGGATTGCCACTGCACCTTTAATAGGCTGTCGATGACATCTATGTTAGCCGTTATCATGTAGGGCTTGTCGTAGACTAGTAGGATTTGCTTGGGTTGGTTAGCGAAATCTGCGTTAGACATCTTGGCCACCTTCTTCTTTGCCTCGGCCATGGCTTCTTTCGTTGCGCATCCCACGAAGGTGTCCTGGGCTCACACGACTTGCTGTTGTTGTTGGTCGTTGTTGTCGGAGCAAGTGGCCGCCACGAAGGCGTTGACGTTTTCGTTACTGTAGAAGAGGCGCACTGCCGCTGGGGCGCACCTGAGTGCCTCTTCCGCGGTAAGGAAGTGACTCTCCAGCAAAGCCACTTCGCTGTTGTCGAGAGCCCTCCCGTCTCCTATCTTGGTCAATAGATTCCAGAAGGAGGCGTCGGCTTGCCTGACAACCTGGCCTAAAGGGAAGTCCCGTCATTGCTAAGCAGCCACTCTGCTCTCGGCCATGACTCTGGTGACTGTGGTGGTGGTTGACGGCCTCCTTGTACTACAGTGTTAGTTTCGCATAGTAGGTGATTCCCTACTTCATGAAAGTGACCGGACGCGGGAGCAAGATCAAGGAATGGAGTCAACCTGGGCGACAGACACCACTTGCCTAGCCATTGCTTAGCAGCCACTCTGCTCTGTGCTCTCGGCCATGACTGGTGACAGTGGGGGGGGGGGGGGGGGGGGTTGACGGCCTTATTGCACTACAGTGTTCTGGTTCGCATGGTGGGTGCTTCCCTACTTCATGAAAGTGGCCGGACGAGGGACGCCGGACGCGGGAGCAAGATCAAGGAATGGAGTCAACCTGGGCGACAGACACCACCTGCCTAGCCATTGCTCAGCAGCCACTCTGTGCTCTCGGCCATGACTCTGGTGACAGTGGTGATGGTTGACGGCCTTATTGTACTACATTGTTCTGGTTCGCATGGTCGGTTCCCTACTTCATGAAAGTGGCCGGACGCGGGACGCAGGACGCGGGAGGGAGGGACGGACAGAGCCCCGAGCATAAGATGCTTCGCATCTAATAAAATGTTTGATAACGAATGGTATGAGAAGGTAAAAAGGCACATTAACATTGATGACAGGGCCCACACACTACGTGAAAAATATACAGGAGTGAACAGAATTTGTACTGGTTTCGAAGCCCAAATTCCGGGATTATCAAGGATTCCTATCGAAGGTTTTTGGAGGACAGAAAGCAGCATCCGAAGTACTAATTTTCAGCAAAGTTTCTATAACAGTAAGCGCAGTCTTACGCACTTGAAATACAAAAGTAGGATTGAACCAAACGAGAACTTAGATACAATGAAGCCAAGAAAGGTATAGACAACATTATTTGTCGGTTTTAACTGTTTAGTAATTATGACATAAATGGAAAGGAAAACTAGTAGATGAAAAATCAACTTGCCACTGGTAGGGACAAAATCTACAACCTTGAGATAATGCGTCCGATGCTCTACCTGCTTACATTAGGTTCCTAACGTGCACACGACTTCACAGCATTAATGCATGCGCTCGGGCGTCTTTCATATTAGACAAGTAATTTTGTTCAGTTCGCCCATCTCACTTTTTCAGTCATTGGGAAACTGTTCAATTTTATGAAGGTAATGTACGACGCCTCTATACTTTTTGCGAGTACTGACCTGCTAAATAGGCTGGGGCGAATATTCGACTGCTTCGAATATTCGAGCGAATATTACGGTATTCGACTTCACTGCGATTCCAATTTAAATTATGGAAAATTTCGAAGTATTCGAAATGAACTAAGAGGTGTATATTAATCCACGTGTAACCCCTTGTAAAAGTAGTTTCACTAAAGTAGAGGAGTGCTAAGCTGTGAAATTACTTATCCAGGTGTACCGGGTGTTCAAAGTTAAGCTTTCTCGTTTTATTAAAATTCGGCACTGGGAAGAACATGAAAACCACCTTTACAGATAACATATATATCCTGGGGGGACACAAAATGAGAAGATAATTATCACTGTCAGGAGCCCAATTAACTCAGATTCATTAATTAACTTTTTAGTGACTGCAGCAAGCAAGCATGTTTATATTGAAAAGTTGAAGGGAGTCGCGTTTATACACAGTTCCATTTGGAAGAATTTTTTCTAGCATGTCTGTGCTCCGAGATATCCCGCTGCAAAGTTTAATTGATTACGCATGCAGGGCGCTGTGGATCAGCGCAATGTTCATCCCCGATGCGACGAACAGTCATTGCTTGCTATCGCCAGCCAGTAGCAAAAGGGTAACCGTTATCATCTTTGCCTGTGACTTCGACCCGTTATCAGATTAAACGACGCAAGCAACTGCCACGGCCCACCGGGGAGGAGATTGCGCCGCCGCTGACTGTCTCGCATGCGTAATCAGGTAAACCACAATTAAACTTTGCAGCGGGATATCTCGGAGCACAGACATGCTAGAAGAATTCTTCCAAATGGAACTGTGTATAAATGCGACTGCCTCAAACTTTTCAATACAAACATGCTTTCTTGCTGCAATCACTAAAATGTTAATTATTAAATCTGAGTTATTGGGCACCTGAAAGCGATAATTATTGTCTCATTGCGTGTCCCCCTGGATGTATAAGTTATTTGCAAAGGTGGTTTGCATGTTCTTCCCAGTGCTGAATTTTAATAAAACGAGAAAGCTTAACTTTGAACACCCGGTATATTAGTCCGCATGTAACCTCCTGTAAAGGTGGTTTCACAGTAGCGAATAAGTGCTATGCCTTGAAAACACCTATCCAGGGAAAATCCGTACTGCCGCGAAGCCTCACTTCAAGGTTAAATGAACATACAGTCGAACCCACTTATAACAATACTCAAGTGTCACGAAAATTTCATAGTTATAGCCGATAATTGCTATAAACGGGTTACACGAAAAAAAAAAGCAAAATATGGGGATGGCAGGCTGTTGTGTGAAAACTAATATCGGTTCAGCTATGCCAAGATACATCAGTCACAAGGATGACGAAGCTGCCGATTTTTCGGACAAGTGTGAAAATTCGGGTGCTTCCACGGGACCGCCACAAGCCCCATAAAGCCAATGTATGACACAGTCTTAAGTTTCAGATGCTGAAGCTCTTCCAAGTCTCAATGTTTTATTCAAATTGCATGCGCGTATGTGTATTAATAGAAGCAAACCATCGCCGCTCCTGCGCGGTAGCGGATTTCAAAAGTCAGCTTTACCGCACCGCCGTAATGCTAAGCGGTGAAGAGTGCCGTGAATACGGAGGGGCGCTGGGGGGTGGTTATGGTTGTGGGCAAGAGTTGAGAAACTTGAATTTCTCCTTTTCTTCCTTCGTCTCAAGCATTTCGCATTCGATTACCTTTCGGCATGGAAACCTAGCAGCCAGAGTTCATTGTTATAACCGATAATGCGGCATGCGGGCATTGTAAGCTGGTTATTTCACCATAGAAAACAGAAAAGTTGACGGTGCAGAAGCTTCTCATTGCCATAACAGATATATTGTTAAAAGCGGTATCTTTGTAAGTGGGTTCGACTGTATTACCCTCGCATCGATTCATCATTTTTTTAAGTTTAAAATCTTGTTATACTGGCTTATATACTCTTAGTATAGTAAATTCTAAAACATAACATATTTTACAGGTTATCACTTGCATTCTACCGAAAGTCAAATCCTGCTACTATTCAAGGCTGTTTCCACTTAATTTGAACCAAAAAAATGACATTTGCACAGGCCTTGTTTCAGTTTTTAAAACATATTGTGCAGGTTAGTTAGGGCATGAAAAATACGCCCATTTATCTGAATATTATGCGGTATATACTATTCGAATTCGATTCGAAATTATTTGACCGAAATCACTATTCCCTTCGAATTCGCTTCGAACCTAAAATTCACTATTCGCACAAGCCTACTGCTGAACAACAAAATAGTAAAGACCACCTCAAAAATTTTCCCCCATTTTACAGTTGAATCATTGAATACAGTTTTTTGGCTACATACAGTCATTAAGCTTCTCCTCTTTTTCGCGCTTTGATAAGGATTGAGTCAAATGTGAATAGGACTTATGCTAGTAGAACAAGCAACTGAGCAAATATCCTCTGCGTATTAAGTCAAGGTTTTTGTATACACAAAAGAGCAATAAAAACAGTACGTTAGAGCCAATCACTAAGCCTTAGCAGCAATGCCAGTAGCTTTAGTCTGAAGTACTTGCTTTCTAGAACATGGCATCCGCTCTTTTTTTTTGCCTCCATTAGGACAGTGGATATTTGTTGATCTAGAAGATCTATTCCATGACTGAGAGCTAACTATACAAGAGGATAAATTAGCATAAGTGCTGGAAGTGCAGTCTAATCCCCCAGGAGCCAAATCGTTAGAAAAGGGGAGATGGTGGACCGACAGTTGCGAAATGAAATGAATGATAGGTCAACCAATCATGCCAGCAAAGGAAAACACAGTAGCGTAGCGGTATCATCACTGAGCAAGACATGTTTTCTCAGTTTGCTTGAAGAATGTTTACCGACCATAGAAAGCAATTACTATAGTCAATATTAGACACCATATCCCAAGAAATTCTAAAGGTTTTCAAAGAAGGAAACCAATTCCAGGTTTTCAAGGGCCTTGAAAATATGCGTTTAAATTACAAGGGTTTTCAACCGTTTCCAGGACCTGCATGCACCCTCAATAAAGGAGTAGATCACAATGTGGAATGCATAGGTCGGCGAACTCACTCATGAATCGACTCACTCGGACTCACTCAGACTCATATCAAGCCTCGAGTCTGAGTGTGAGTGAGTCCGGGTGAGTACTATTTGGTGAGTTGGAGTCCGAGTGAGTCCGGTGGAAGAAAACTTTCGTGAGTGTGAGTCCGAGTGTGTTCGGCCCAGGAAAAGTTTCGTGAGTCTGAGTCCGAGTGAGTCCAAAGCGCAAGATATATTTCTTGAGTGAGACTGAGCGAGTTCCACTTTTTTGCCGACCGATGGTCCTACTACTCATCTTCAGTATAACTATCAGCCTTAACTGGATTCACATTTACACTCACATCTACTCACTCATATCCCAATGCAGTGCCATTCATACACCAATTCAATATTTAATGATGACAGGCGCGAATTACGTAGGGTGGTGCCTTGACCTCCCCCCCGCCATCTCTTTGAGGGAAGTTCTTGATAAATATATCTTATTTTGTCATCTCATTCCAGAAAAGTGACCTTACCGGTTTGCGAGCACTTATAAGTTGTATTCGAAGGTACCATATGAAAAGGCGCCTAGAAGAGCACTACGTGAGATATTGTTGTTAAATAGCGTTGATACTATGGTTGAAAAAAGCTAATTATAGGCTAACGGACTCATGAGTCGACTCATTCGGAATCACTCAGACTCAGATGAAGCCGTGAGTCTGACTCTGAGTGAGTCCGGATGATTAATGTTTAGGGGGAGTTTGAGTACGAGTTAGTCCGGTTGAAGAAAATTCTCGTGATTGTGAGTGCGAGTGAGTCCGGCTCAGGAACAGTTTGGCGAGTCTGAGTCCGAGTGAGCCCTAAGCGCAAACTATATTTCATGAGTGAGTCTGAGTGAGCTCCACAAGTTCTGCTGACCTATGGTGGAATGTGTGCCCCATGAATACCACCAAAATACGTGATTACAAACTTGCCCATGCTTTATCCAGAGCTCACTTAATGCAACTGTGTGATTTTTAATACACTTGCACATTATGAAATCACAGTCGTTCACTGTTGGTTGCGCACCCATCTTCGGCTGTTCAGGCGACTGTTTCCTCGACAGAAATGGGGCCAGGGTGTTCTTTACATTCGTGCCCCGCGATTTGTGACAGATGAAGCGTGCGACAGAAGGAAAGAGCACTTATAACTAAGAGTTCCACGAGAAAATATAACAGAGTATGCACACATAATGACGAAGTCCTGTGTGGGTATAACTGTAGTGCATGACCAGCATTTTGCATTGTTCAGTAAAGTATGCAAAATAGCGCAAGCACGAAAATACGCTGAGCGAGAACTTAAAGAATACCTTCTATGTCAAAAGAGTTAACCATACTTTACCATTTTGGCTCCAACATATATTCCAACCATACACATAACAGATATAAGAAGAGAGAAAGAACGGAGGTCTAGCTTTCAACCGATGAAATTCATTCAGAAGCGCAAACAAATGCTTCAACTAGCATGCCAGGAATTAACATGCAAGGAGGCCAGCAAAAAATTTTCACTGACGACAAAAGTCATTGTCGGTAAGGTTCTTGTATAGATATGCCTCTTCTCGCACTGCAGGTTTAAAAATGGCACGCTTACATATTTATAACCAGCCGTGAAGATGCAGCAATCTTTGTGCCAATCTGTCTAGAGAACAAAGTCCACATGTCTAGTTAAAACACGCACTACATATGATTTTCAAAGTCGTTAGCCAATATGGTGCATTGCTCGGTGGATTTTCTAGCACATAAAGTGGCTTCGTTGCATTAGGAATTGTTTCAATTTCGTCAGCTGAAGCCTATTGCTCGACGCCATCTATGGCAGTTGAGCTTGCAAACGATTGAGCTGCCTCTACACCCCCCTTCCTCACTCTTCATTTTCCTGTTTAATGTAGGTGTTGCGAGATACGTCACAGCTAACGGAATCACACAAACTAGCACAACTCTCTTATTTAATTTTGGCTACCAAGCAACAATATGTTTAGTGAGAAAACTTACAAAAACTGCAAGGCATTTAAAAGTAATTTTGTCGGTTTACCCAAGTGAGATGCGAACAGCTTGAGAAAGTTCGTATCGTGCAGCATATTTACTGCTCCCAAGCGGAATTCCACCAGGTCACAAGAATTATCCATTGTACAAGCAAATGTGCTAGTAAGTGCATTTCGTATGTCATAATTACTCTTCATAGGACTCTCTACAAACAAATGTAATGACACTGCTGACTCTGAAGTGTGTTTTCAAACTTCAGAACATCATTTTTACTGTGGCTTCACTGCAGTTGTGGAAGCTAAATACAATAAAGCCTGCAGGACACAACAGCCATGAGAGATGTTCTCTTTTAAAAGTGGCATATACACTGTGGGATATGCTTTTAAGAATATTACTTTTATAACTGTAAACCCACACTTACTGACAAGCAGTCTACAACAGCGAAATGCTCCTTTCAACTAAGAAATCACAAAAGAGTTGAACAGTTTCACAGTGGCATTTTAAAATACATGTCGGTGTTTGTGAGAGGCAAAAGAAAGCCGACACAAAACGCCTACTCAAATCTGTTTCATTTGGTCAGCATGTTGAAAATATTAAGCATGTTTTCTCTAACTTAGCAGCAAAGGTAATTGATGGCGTGTTATTAATGGGCTAGGCGCTTAGCTGAAAAACAAGTCCCAAACATCACATGGAAATATAATAGGACCGCCACTCACACAAGAAGGCACCGAATAACTCATATGGCATGCAATATTCTATGAGGTTGTAGTGAAGTCTTAAATGGCAGACAGGACAATGTTAACGGCCAAGCTGTGGAACACCAGAACAATGCAAAAATGAATATGGAAAACACTGAGGATTGTAGTGCACGGAGCGTGCATGCAAAGGTTTTCTTCATAAGGACAGATTTGCAATTAAAGCAAAAATGAAGAGAGATAATGAATATCTCGAGGAACGATGTGTGCAAGTCTGGCGGCAAGAGAGCCAGCGCATCTTTAGTAGACATGGTTGCAAATGTAACATTGCTCAATTATAAGGCACTTCATACGTCCTTCGTTTCCTTTCCTCCGTGGAAACTACTTTCTGAAACTGCAATGTATGGCTCGGTTTTACGAACAACCTTCAACTGATAGGCAGCACTTTCTTCGTTCATTACCATTCTTGTTTTTCACTACATTTTGTGCTGTTTCGCACGTAAATCTAAAGAATAAGTCCACTGCCAGTTCACTGGCGCAACTTCGATAGGGCACATACAATGCCCAATACAGCACTAAAACGCACAATCATGCATACCTTACAACTTGTATTAGCAAGGTTTCACTTCATTGTGGAATTCTGAAAACCAATTTGTTCATTCGGCGTTGCATAGACGTTCCAAGTTTCCTAAAACAGTCACATATACTGCTATCACAGTGTGCAGGTAGTTGATACCTCAATTTTGAACATTGGTGTTGGTCCAGGGTGTCTTTTTGATAATCTTTTCAACTCAAAGCATTCAGCCCATCCTACCAAACGCAGGTGGTCACAAGCATGAATGACCAAGTGGAACATGCATATGACATGCACTTGCTATGACGTATTGTTTCCTGCCTTGGAGTTTCTCACAATGTGGGCGCAATAAGTTTTTCAATGGGGGATATTCAAATAGTGCAGCGCCATGTGTCGATGATCCCGTAAGCTCAATCCGCCATGTCCTGTTGGGCACGAAAACGAAACCAGCCGCATATCCCAGCCTTTACGGTGCAAGTTGCTGATTGTGTACCTTCGTTCTGCGATGACTTCCCAATGCTTCGTGCGCTGCTCAGGCAACGAGGGAGCCCTGACAATGCCGGGAACAAGGTAGGACTAATATTAATAGAATTTATCAGTTACATGAACAAAGAAAAAGAACATACCGACGCGCACTTGTTTCGTCAACAACATCGGCACCTTCGGAAGTGACCAGCACGCGCAAAAGCACTGTACGACCACAGATCTTATTTCTCGGTGAAATTCAATTGCTCGACTGCAACATAGCTAGACAAACAGAATAATATATTACGATATATGCATTTTAAAACAGACGGCCGACATCGCACACGCGCGAGAGAGCATGGTCGATCAGCATAGCTTGTCGGTGTTGCAGATCGACGAAAGCAAGGACATACTTATTTACACGTGCATAAGCAGCGCCACAGACGCTGCGGCGCTTGTCCGCGGTAAATCATTGCGGCCACACGAGACCCGATCGCCAAATTCACACAGCCACCGCTTTGCAAACTTCGCAAGGCAGTGTGCGCCCACCTTCTGTGCGCCGAAGTATAGCTGGTATAGTCGGCACGCTTACTACACCGCTTCTGCCCTTTCCGCTTTGATTTTTTTCTCCTGCCTCCTTCGGTCAGCATGCGCTGCGAACACGGAGCACTCAATTACGGAGCCGTGCATGTTCTCTGGCTGTACTATAGATGGAGCTATTTGTTCGGTAGATCATCGTACTAATATTTCCGCTGATCGCGGGCACTTGTATGCTTGCATGCTGTTTGCAATAGCGCGCGGCGCGCGATAATGCACGCCTTCGTGGCATGCGAAAGCAAAGAGCACGATATTTTGAGCACACGTATAGCGTTCAAGAATACCAGAGCGACAATACTCTATCGACGTGATAGATTACGACCACAAGGCATTATAAACAGCCAATGTGTATTAAAACTACGTTACTCGGGACGCTCTCTCCGTATACAGCCGAAACGCGCGATCAGTATTTTTGTTTGGTTTGCGGCGCACCGATCATGCACATGTCCATGCCTTGTTTATTTCGAAACACTACGACACATGCTATTGCGAAGCGCGTAAATATGCCTGTGTCTAAAGAAATGAGTCGAGAAATGCTGCACAGGGTTGCACAGGTCGCGCAAAAAAGAACGTGGTTTGGATATCTGA
>JALIZH010017873.1:0-14627 GCA_030522465.1 Rhipicephalus appendiculatus
TTTAGGGATTAAAAGAAGAAAAATAACGTTTCACTGTTCCAAGGCTTTGTCTGTTTTGGGGTTTTCCCGTTGGTGCTGATTATTCGAAAGCTATTCGAAAAATGTTCGGTATTTCAAATTTTTTCGAATGTGTGTTATTCGATTCGAGTACCGAATCACGTACAGCGCTATTCAATTCGTTATTCGAAATTTTCTAATACTTGCACACCCATATGTATTAGGCATTATCTCTGAGAACTGGCTAACCCCTTTGTCCTTCCGTTCCTCCTCCTCCTCCTAGGCATTATCACGCACGGTGCTCTTTTTTCGATAATTAGTAGAGATTTAAGGTGAGACTTGTACGTCCAACCCCATATAGCAGGGGTCTGAAACACGCGGCTGTTTCCCCTGCAGCCCGCGGCTTCACAAGGAATTACATGTTTGGGACTTTGGTAAATCGTACTCGTATTATTTACTGCTTTTTTTGCGGTTAATAACGCTTTGTTGGGGTGACCTACAGACACGGAACTGCCTCGAACATTTTGTTTTTTGTGAAGCACCCCATGCGGTCACCATACGTTGAAACATACCTGTCGAGCAAAATCTCTAATTTGATAGTAAAAAACAGCGCGAATACAACAAGGACGAGACAGATGAAACAACACTTTGCGCTGTCAGCGTTGGTCTTGTTTTTTTATCTATCTCGTCCTTGTTGTTTTCGCGCTGTCTTTTACCATGAATGTGTACCGAAAGGCTCAAGTTCACACGCTTCTCAAGTTCATTTCTAGTACATAGAGCTCTGCTCCCCCCCTACGCCTTCTGCGATCCTCCTGCGTGTCGGCGCTAGTGCTGTTTCATCTGTCTCGTCCTTGTTGTTTTCGCGCCGTTTTTTTACTATGAGGGATACCTACAAGCTCAAGTTCACATGCTTGTAGTGTAAAATTTCCTTACATATTGCCACAGAAACCGCCAGTGGTCGAGTGCTACGATCACAACTCTGTGCATTGCAGGCATCGCTAACCAAGCGAAATGCCGACAGCGCTAGAGTGCCAGCCGCAGTGCACGTGCCAGACCTGCATGCAACCAGCGTCGAGTCACGGGCCACCGCTGTTAAAATAGGGCATCTAGAAAGCGGGCAAGCTAAAATATGAAATTTCTCTAACATGTTTTAGTTCCATGTTAGAAGAAGCACTCCAGTGACTGCATTGAAAGCAATTAGGAATAAACATTAGTATACCACAGCGAATAGAAGTCTGCAGGTGAGATCGATCTCATCGGCAATAGTGGCAACTTATTGTAACAAATATTTGAAGAGCTGAAGCAGGAATGTGTTACACGGAAGTTAAAAAAAATTGGCTGAACACAAAGCTAATGCCTGTGAGCATTGTGCGGGAACAAGCATTCAAGATCTGCCAGGCTAGCAAATGCATATGTAGGAAGTTGACCGAACAATAACGATTGTTTAGAGCACTTAGCCAGGCAGTTCCAAATTACGACATGCTAGTTACCGCTACCACCAAAGGCAACTCTATATCATTGCATTTTCCCGCTGCCAAAATCGAGGCAGAAACTGAGAGGATAACGAAAAATTCCACAAACTGAAGCACAACGCAGCGAACGATGGCGCAGATCATAACCCTCTGATGAAAGGCATCCATTGACAAGCCATTCATTAGTAGCACGAAGCCGCAAGGAAATCCACGCGGACTACTCAGAAAACAGTCTCTTAGTTCAAGGAACATTCGTCCTGGCCCGGAGGTTAAACGCGTGAGTTCCGCCACCTTACTGCGCGCCACAGAACTATTTTGCAAGGTCATAACGCTACGAAAACAGAAAATACGATAAGAGTTGTAGCCGGCAATCTAAGTGGCATAAAGAGATAAAATGGAGGTGAGTGGGTCACGTTGTGCGTTGAATATGGATTGTGATAGATACGGAGATATATAATCTAATTAGATATCAGAGTCAGACATGCTTTTCCGATTCAGGGCTAAATAGACGGTTTAGAGGACATTGACATTCAGAAATTTTCACGAATCAAATGCAATCAGCTTGAGCACGAATCCTTAAATCTGAGATAATTGCTACAGGCTTATTTCTCCCCAGTGGACACTAATAAGTGAGCTCACATGTTTTCATGAGGATGATGGTGGTTCAGAATTTTAAATGGTGCGAAATTGGATATTTCCGCTGTGTGGAACCATAGAATATCAAATTACTGCATGCGCATAACATCTGAAATTCATGAAATAATTGGGATTTCATAAAGCATCAATCGATATATATGTAATTGAGAATTCTAATCGCAATCAATGAGAAGCTGCACGCAGTGATTGGGCAACTTTCAAAAGAACCACATAATTCACGTGATAACCGGCGCGTATGATGTCGCAGAGGATTTCACAATTTAAACATTCTTAAAGATGGGTGGGTGCTGAGGCATCCCTACTGCAACAACCATGATCAACTACTTCTTGCGCAAAAATTTCCAAGTCAACGGACGAAACAGACACGGAACGGGCACAAACTTCCAACTGAATTTATTATCCAAATGTGACATATATATATATATATATATATATATATATATATATATATATATATATATATATATATATATATATATATATATATATATATACTGAAGTATGAAAAAAACAAAAGCACCACCTGGCACAGGTGCCCGGTGTGTCAGCGCGCATCCGCTAATCACTCCCCTCAGATGTAGTGCTCCTTCCAATAAGGCCATTTCCTTCTCTGTCAATGAAACTGATGTCATGCTCCCGCAGTTGCTGCTCTCCCATTGCATGTCGGCTGCCTCCACAAGCTCTCCATAATCTTTGCTTTTTAGCATGCTTTTTTTTAACCACGCAGTGTCAGTAACGGCGTGAATTCTTGCGCACCACGTAGGAGCCATGAATGCACGTTTTGTGCATGCTCCGCACATATGCCAGTCTCGCATAAAGGATGTGGTGTTGTAATGACTCCACTTTGCAGTGTTCATAAGTCTGGAGGCGTCGGTCCTACCAGAAACAGCAAATCGTAACTTCGCCGCATAGCTGGCGAGATTGAAATGAGCTCTGGCTGCGCAGTCCCTCCCAACGGAGGCCAGAAAGACAGCCGTCGTTCGACACCGGAAAAGCATATCTGGCAATGTTTGCCTTTCCACTAACTTCCGTTCCACTTTAGTTAACACTTAGAAAGGTTCCGAAGCTGAAATGCAGAAACTTCAACCATAGCAACGCAGCTGCGCCGTTATCGGTCCTACCTATTGAGACGCCCAGCGAGCGTTAGGCCTTGTATGCCGGCCGTGTCTGTCTACATGTTACCGGCGCTTCTTGCGTTACGTACACGCAATTATAAAGTGTAAGAATGACTGTAAAGTACAGTTTCGACGTCCGTTAACCTAAATTAACCATTTTTTTCTTGTGTACGGTGTCCGCACAAGGAGCGATGACCATCGATGCCACGCGCTTTCAGCAACGCACACGAGCTGTCACCGAAAGCTGCCGGCCGTTCTAGCCGGTACTTCTGTGACTCATATGTAAAAACACATAATTTTCAATGGGTAATTTGGTACACACTTGCATATTTTTCAGGACATTGCGTTTGTATATAGCTGAGTGCTTTTTTAGTTGCAGGTTTCGATAGAACTGCAAATCTGTACACTGGCACGCCCGCTGTATTGGCATATCGTCACTCGCACAGAAAACGCTACTCAATATTCAATCATGTACACACGTATTTCCCGAACTAGTCATATTAAAACCTTTGTACATGTTCACCAGTAGCAAGAGCGAGAATCGGCTATTAAAAAATCGGCCGTAACAGCCGGCAAACTGTGCCTGCTCTTAGGTCTATTTCATATTTTTCGGAGTAAAGATGTAAATTCTTAAAGAAACTTAGCGCTCTTGCCACTATCAGCGTGTCATTCGATGCCGGCAGCCATTCGTTTGTGTCTAAAAAAGACGCAGAGGAAGATCGCGTCTATCTTGACTGTGCGACATGTAAACATGGAGCCTAACGGTGTGTTTCTTGGTTAAATAGTTGTTTTACGAGCACTGGAATCAAGAGGTCGCAAGTTCGAATCCTCTTAACGACACTTCTTTTTTTACGACTTTTTATTGTCTTTTTATTGCGTTAATGCGTTCTATATCACTTGTTTTACTGGTATATTTCTTTATGACAGACAAGCACCACCGTTTTAGCGCTGTAGAGCGGCTTCGCGCTGGAGCACCCAGCGTCTCCCAGTAAAATGCCGCTCCAGCGTCCCAGTATCCAGCGCGATGCTGGGCCCATTATCCGGCATGGCACTGGACGCTGTTACCCAGTGGCGCTTGGTTTTGCATTAGGGATATGCGTGTAGAATGTCTGATACAGTGTTCTAATATTAAGGCGAAAGCCTTTAATGTCTCATGCTCACGTCCGTCCGGTGTCCGTCCGTCCGGTGTCCATCCGTCCGTCCGTCCGGCGGTAGTGCTGGTGGTGTGCGTCCTCACCACCCTTACTGCACATGCGCAAACCCTCCCCACGCACCTCCTCTGCTGTGCTTCCCCTCTCTTTCCTCTAGGTATCCCTCCCGCCCGCGGCGTTTACACACCCATTGCGCATGCGCGTCCCCTCCCCCCTCTCTCCTCTAGGCATCCCTCCCGCGGCGCTAACACCCCCCATTGCGCATGCGCGTCCCCTGCCCCTCCCTCTCCTAAGCTTCCCCCCTCTCTCTCCTCTAGGCATCCCTCCCCGCGGCGTCTACACCCTCACTGCGCATGCGCGTCCCCTCCCCCCATCTCTCTCCTCTAGGCATCCCACCCCGCGGCAACCACACCCCAATGCGCATGCGCGTCCCCTCCACCCTCTCTCCTCTCCTACGCTCCCTCTCTCTCGCCACGCAACGCCGACGCAGGCAGCGTCTGCTAGCGAGTTTCTTGGTTGAAAAAAGCGACTGCTCACGCTGCACAACCGTTCACTGGCCACCCCGTATATATGGCAATGGATCTTGACCTGCAAGGTGGTGCCGGTGGGAGATTTCTCCTGTGCGTTGCCGAACGATGAAAAATTCGCAGCGTGCGCGTTAACTAAAAGCGAACTGCGGGTCTCTGTGTCCAGTCCGAGTCTTCTGTCTCTCATTGCCCAGCAGCGATTGGGATGTTCCAGTAGGAAACAACCGTCCATCACTGCGTGCTTTGCGCCCCCCAGGTTTCTCTCCTGTGCAACGCTGCGATGAGCGCCAGCGTCAACGCCGCCGCCAGTGTAAGCGTTAGCGCCCGCTGCTTCGCATCTACAGATGGTTCCCTTTAGCGGTGGATGGTGTAATCTTTAAGGCGAAAGTCTTTAATGTCTCATGCTCACGTCCGTCCGGTGTCCGTCCGACCTTCGTCCGGCGTCTGTCCGTCCGTCTGTCTGTCTGTCTGTCTGTCTGTCTGTCTGTCTGTCTGTCTGTCTGTCTGTCTGTCTGTCTGTTCGTCCGTCCGTCCGTCCGTCCGCCCGTCCATCCATCCGTCTGTCCGTCCGTCCGTTCATCCGTCCATGTCCGTCCGTCCGTCCATCCGAGCTCTGGCACTGAGCCAGGTGGCCGCCGGGATGCGCAGACGGACGCCGGTCGCGTCGGACTCTATAGCGCTCGCGCTTTGCTTGCGTAGCGTCGCTGTGACCAGAGTTTGCAATCATTCTGACCGACGCCGTCTCAATGGACCCAGGCGTTCACGGAATACACTTTCCAATTCACAAAGGGTCCGTCAACTTAAGAGCTGGAACGCGGATGGCATTTGCACGATGCGCAAAGCGCGAGAAAATACTAACGCATGCGAACGGAGGAAGATGAGTCTCGCGTCTCGCTGCGATTCGCGGTAAAAAAATTAAAGAAGAAAACACGCACCCATTAGGTTTGTGTCTTATGCCACTGAGAGTGTAAAAGAAAAAAGACATGGCATAATCAGTGGAATGGCCACACGCTTTCGCCGAACACACTTTGGAATGTACAAAGTGTCCTTCAATTTTTTACTGTGAAAAGAATATCTTATTGGCGGCGTTTTCATGTTTTAGAGCATATATCACGAGGCAATTTACATTATTCGACCTACCTTCACCTGAAGCACATGGACAAGCGTTTCGGTAGACTCCTCCAAAAGCCAGGAATGTACATGGTTGTCCTCTGCTTGCCTCAAGTTGACATGTTTGCCGGCCATTTCGTTGCAGGCAACACATTCCATAATCACATTGACAGGTATAATTACACGCTTGATTGAAGCGTCTAGGCTGTAATGACAGTCATTATACAAGTCTGAATTTGTATGAATTCAGATAGTTTATGTGACCGAGTTTTACACTGCTTGATTCTTACAACGCATTCAAACATACAGGTCATATTCGTTCGCCTGTTCCAAAATATTACATGCTCACATATCTGGATTCATAATTTGTATTAACGAAAAAAGTTCAGTGGATCGGGTGCTTTTTTGCTTCTAAGACACAACCTCGTCAAGGGAACTGGCAGTGACGCTAAGGAAAAGATAGGCGGCAGTATTTGTAATTAACTGAAGTTTAAGCAGTTCCGACATATACAGAAATTATTTAGACTGAACAAAAATAGCCTGCTGAATATGGGAATCATCGCCGATAAACCCCGACACCCTCACTGGCCACAACACGACGCATTATTCGACGGCAGTGCGCATGTTCCACGTGTCAGGAAGAACATATCAGAAGGCTTTGATGTAGCGCAGAATGACAAACGGTCACGAGAAGGCACATATGGACACCACACAGCGCTACTTTCAACACATTTTTGCAGTTGTGGATGCGGGGAGGGAAAAGTATAGGTCTTTTACATCAATGAAGTGAGCCAATTAGCCCTGTATTTTCTCATGAGCTTCCATGAAGTCTGAAGTTCTTTCGGAACTCTTAACTAAACACGGGCCTCAGACCTCAAGGACACTAAGCTTGTCCAACAGAAAAGTAGCGAGTTCCTTTTTGTAAGGTGCCTCTTTCCGAGACAATAGCACTGAGTGTCAACATTGTGAGTTTTCGCATTACAAAAATAGGTCCAAGCTATTCCTCTTACTCCTTTCAATGCTTTAAAGAGTTCGAACGACGTTCATGCTTTTGCACAACTGAATAGCCTTTGCTTTTAGTTTGTTCAACGACACGTCTTTTTTTTCTATATTGAACAACCCAGAAATTGGCCTAATTAGCTTTTTTCCAAGACACATGAATACAAAAAAAAAACAAAAAAAAAAAACAGGGAGGCCTCTTGCTTTATCTCTCTGTGGAACACATAGCGAATTATCGTTCACGCACGACAAAAAACGAAACGCTTTACAGGAAGGCGTGAACAAAGAGGCTTACAACGTGATAAGGCGTCTACTCCTTCAGAGGTAAGTCTCTCTTCCTCACCCTCAGCAGCACGCCGCGACACCTGGCGAACGACCGAGTGTCCTGGCTGTTACCTAACGAATTCCAGGGTCCGTTAGGTAACCGCGTGGCATGTGTGATTACGTGTGGCTTCGCAGGATGCATTCCGCCTTCTTCGGTGTGCGTTTCCAACTTCAGTTAGACAGACAGATCCGGCAGCGTGTGTCAACTAACTGCCCGCAGGGAGCGCCCATGTGCACGATGCTTCGCGATCCGTCGCTAAATGAAGTTGTGCCCCGGTTCGCCACGAACAACGGCTACGTGTGCCCTTCGTTCCCCCTCCACCATTGGTGCCGGAGCACTGCGCAAACCTAATTCTCGAACCACAATCAACTGTTATGTCCGCATAACAGCCTATGGTACAATCTTTTCGTAAACTTATTGTTATGAACACCGCAGCAGCCGCAATATACCCCGTTGAATACCACCTCCACAAGCACGGCTATATTAGCTGCTTCCCGCTGTCGTTCCGCTCGTGCTACTGGCCACACGGCATATCCACGACGTACCCTGGTTCCTCTCATGTATGCCAAGCGGCTGCCGACGGCGAGGAGGCACGCAGCTCTGTACATTCGTCGTCATTGCGCCTACTCCACCAATGACTCAATAGTGAACGTTGAAAGCGTGGAGGGAAAGAAAATAATTGGGCCGCTTACTCTATGAAAGTGCGTGACCAGGGAATCCAAGGTGCGCGACATCTTCTTTAAATAATAATAATAATAATAATAATAATAATAATAATAATAATAATAATAATAATAATAATAATAATAATAATAATAATAATAATAATAATAATATTAAATTACTATTATTATTATTATTATTATTAGAAAAAGATTGTACTCATGCCACCAGGTGACGATTGTGACAACGACATCGCGATACACATGCCGTATGTGAAATACCATGCAGGCAGCGTGGAAGTGGGTCACAGTTTTGCGTGCCTTTTCACAGGCAAGATGGCGTTTGTCACATACGGCGTCTTGTCGTTATCGGAGCTCTCACAAACCGAAACTAGGACTTCTCAGTAGTAGACAGACTGTAATTAGTCATCTCTTGCGCACTACAACAAGCGATGTGCCGTGCTACGTCTTGTAGGTGTCCAGCAAAATATCGCCGTAGAAAAAACAAAGAAAAATAACATGATATATCCCTCCGTCATAGGAATCGGTATAACACGAAATTAAAACGGGCATTAGAGCAGTAATTGAATTTTTAGTGTACATTGATATAAGAGAACATGCACAATTCCTATCGGTGCTTTGGCAGCAATAGCACCCTTCAACATGGATGTACCCACCTTTACGCCAGGTGGCACATCTGCATTCCGACGACTAACACCCATGCTGAATAATTAAACAAGCCCTTGTGATATCTGTAGTAGTTAACGGCGAGAGCGTAATCAGAGAAAAGGTGTGATAGCCAGAAGCGCGTGGCATATTGGACGCAGAACTTGGACTAAAGTCGTCATCACACCACGGTAGTACTAGAAGGAAACGGAAAGCGCGACGTGTCGCCCCTGTAGCCCGGCCGCGATTTCTCACGCACCGAGCGTAAGCGGGGAACGTGGTTTTATCGCCAGGTGAGGCAGGCGCGCATCGCACAGCTATCTTCGGTTTCGATGGATGCTATGAGCGAGCTCTATTCTTGGTCTGAGGTGGCCACAACGCGGCGTGTTAAGGCGCTGACGAAATTGCACTTTTCCTATTAAAAACGCTCCGAGTGGGACGGACGCGTAGCAACACTCCTTGCAGCTGCTAATCGCGAAAGTCACAGATGATGAATTCCATTACTTTCGCCGCTCCCAGAGGGTGACACCACACCACCGACCAGAAGCACTGTTAGAGGAAAGTGTGAGATATAAAAGGCGCGTTTGTAAAGCCTTTAGAGTCTGTGACCGTGGCGCAGTGGATAGCGTGCCCGGTGTCTGTTGTTTCAGACCGAGCGGTCGTGGGGTTGATCCCCGTTGACAGAACTTTTGTTCTTTGCCATCTGATCGTGTACATGTTTTTGACGTCATTTCCGTCACGTAAATACGTGGCTGAAGTCTTGGTGCACCCCACCATAAGACACATTGGAGTTAAAAAAAAAAGGCCCTAAAGAAATTGTTGTCTCAGTACCCCTGTGCAGGATGCATCTGAGGGTGTAAATTCCAAAACACCCTTTTAGCACCCTTGCGGATGAAAAATCGTTTAGCATGTACTTATTAAGTGGCTGGCGCAGCCGTATTTATTTCATAAATGACAGCTAGAATATCAGCTACTCCATTTCGTTCCCTGACCCATTTTGCTGTCTTCAGATCTGTTGATGTTGGGCCGAGCATTTTGTGGTGACTTGCACACTGCGCAATCCCGATTGCGCAGCAACGGTAAACGGCGTTTAGACAGTGATTTTAATAGTTCTGGAGAAAACTGGATTCGAGAGCCAGGAAATAATGTATGAAAACCGCTTGAGCGAGCGAGGACAATCTGTCACAAATAAACTTTAGGTCTCCCTCAACCTATGTATGTGAAACGCGCTGCAGCAAGAGTCTACTTACGACCGAAGGAAGAAGAAGAGGAAAATGCTGGCCTTCAGTTGTCGTAGCTATAAAAGTCATCAACAGGAATGCATATGCATTGAGCGAGTTTACAGAGTTACTCTCCATGTCTTGCGTGACGATGGCATTTAATATGGAATGCAAACGTGTCACAAGGCGTTCTTTTTATACTCCTTCTCGATTCACTTCTTCCAATCGCATATTCATGCACTTCGTCATTTCAGTGCACTCTTTTGCAGTTTGAGTCAGTTGAATAGAAATAATAGCCGCGCTCTATACATACAATTCACAGTTGCTTTGACTAGGATAGGCAGCCTAAACTATGACCTTCAAATAGCATATGATTGCTATTTTCTTACGTAAGAATGTTCTTCCGGTTCAACAGTGGTGCTTTCTTTTTTATGGCCTTTTTTGCACCATAAGCGCAACTAACCAGCGGAGTAAGTCTTCTAGGACCGTTTCACTACTCGTGCACTCCCTTGTTAAGTAGAAGTAATTGTTGTTTTCCTCCTCATCCGTGACCGTCATGTTCCTTCAGGGATATTTGTAGACGGCATATTATACACCACTTAAACAACAGTTGCATCTGCGCGCTTACCCATCAGGCAATGATCTCCACGATGATGTAAGCGGCGGAGTTATGTTACACACAATAAAAACGAACCAATTAAAAAATACAGGTACAGATGGTCCAATAAAATAAACAGGATCGCTTTTTTTATGAGCAACTCACATGAAATTTTATAAAAGACATTGGTAAGGTGGTTCGAATTCATTCGCACTCAGAGGTGTAATTCAAAGAAACCAAAGGATAAAAAGCGTAATTTAAAATGCTCTGCTCAGCCTTTTCTGCGGCACTGGTGCTGCGGAATAGATAATGTTTGAGAAGTTAGCAATAAATCGTGGTATTTTTAATATTTTTTATTCAGTTACTTTTACAGTTGTTTAGTGCAAAATATACTGATTCATTATATAAAAGCAAATAGTGATTTACTGGGGCACATAAAAGAAACCCTCCTGGCTACGGCGTGAAGCTAGGGTGTTTTCAATGAAACGACCGACTTTAAACAATGGAGCTTTTTAAGCCAGCCATAGTTTGTCTAACGTGAAAAAAATACCATGCCTGCGGAGAAAACGTCGCACAGTCACAGCGAAAGGAGATAGAGCGGCCTTTCTACAACCTTTTCTAAACTCTTTTGGGGAAACGGCTACAACTACACTTGCAAGCATCAGTAATGCTTGTAAAGTAGGGAAGCACCCACTACGCCATTATTCATTGTTCCGCGGAATAATGAATAATGAATAAGTTTCACTCTCTGCTCGAAATTTCCTGTCCCACCCAAGTAAATATGATCGCATCAGAGGTGCAATGCAGGTGTAAAGAACACTGCATGTAATCTACTGGCCGAACACGCAGTAACGACTGGGCCCGTAATCAATAGAGACAACGCCAGGAACAAGCGCATAAAGCCACGTGACACTTGATCTAGAGGTCAAAGTGATTGAATAGCTTCTTGAAAACAATATTTAGTGGTGTGCAAGGTTAGTGTACAACGCTGGGGACCCTTACCGCGCCAAACAGGTAGCAATTGTATTAGCAATGGAGAACACAACGCCCACTACAAGTTACCAGATTCCCGCACCGTGGCCCAGGTCTTCCGTGTGGGCTCACAACGCAATCTCACAATCAATTCACCTAATGTGACCCTCGCGGAGTTGCTTAACCTCAAGGTCTTTACATAGCTTTAGTGGATTACGTGTGAACTGTAGCCGACCACTTCGCCAAAGACACTACAATAGTCGAGGGGTCGTTCGATGTGTTGCGTTCCAGGAACAGACTCAAAAACATGAGTATTCTTTGCTCATTTATTACGTTAGCTTGATCCTTCTTGGCCACTAGCAGCAGTTACTGCGAAGAAACATGTCGGGTCCACAAATGTGCAGTGTGTGCCTGAAGGCGAATTAGAAATGTGTACCAAGGACATTTACGAATTAAGAAGGGAAACATTATTACGAGTCTTGTTTGCTTTTGTCCACCTGAACACAGAACCTGAACACATAACATGCGCCGATGACGCACTATTTTCAGTCAGTATTACACAGGGGCTTTGCAGTCGCCAATTGTGTTCCGGAATACCATAATGGAGCTGATGCATTTAAACTTGTTTGGAGAGCATGTAAACTTTTTTAAAGAACTGTTTAAAGGGCATCTAAACCATACCGAGTTGAAAATCCAGACAGCAGTTTTTTCTCCTCTTCACTACCCTTCCTACAAGCGCTATCTCCTCCTCGCCCCTTACTTCTTAAAAAAACACGTGGAAGGCAAGCACTAAGTGTTAAGCCAGTCAGGATTTCGCGCTTTTTGACTACACGCTGCTACCTCCGCTTGCGCAGTCGCTAACGCAGAAAACGAAGTGAAATCATTTGATCGCGCACGATAGTCATGCGAGACAAGGTAGACGGGTCAATCAACTGCGTGGTAAAGCAGGGTAGGCGACAATTCTCAACAGCTACGTCTCGTATATCGACCAATCGAGAGATCATTTCGTCCTGACGTCACGTGAACAAACAGCTGGCGTGACGAATTGTGGCGCACAGAGGGGAAACGCCGGAGAGGATAACGCGCTCGTTCTTCGTATTTTCAGTGGTGGTTTAGGGGCCCTTTAAAAGAAATCTGACGTCGCACTTGGTCATCTCCACACCACAGGAACCTAAGCTTATGCCAAGTAACACCTCTTTCGTAGAGAGCAAAGCAAAATATCGACTTCTTCCGCGAATATTTTCAGAGACCTTATATCAATCTGCACATTTAATTGCCCTAAAATTTCAAATGTATGAGTGCGAAGTATTCGTAGCAAACAAAAAGAAATGTACGCTTCAAAAGAAGATTCACCAGTAGCGCCGGCACTGTTGTCGCCGTGACGTACCGCATAAATTTCAAGAATGATTCAGCGCCATATGCATATTATGTGGTACGTTTTAGATTCAAACAAGACCATGTAACTCCAACGCAGTTTTCAAACCACGGACGGGATAGGGATGCGATTGGAAGAAGTGTGCCACAGGCAAAACGAATTCACGCGATAACGAAGGACCGAGGCGCTCGAGTGGATATGGTAGAGTGTGAAGG
This sequence comes from Rhipicephalus appendiculatus, assembly GCA_030522465.1. Classification (NCBI taxonomy): domain Eukaryota; kingdom Metazoa; phylum Arthropoda; class Arachnida; order Ixodida; family Ixodidae; genus Rhipicephalus; species Rhipicephalus appendiculatus. The sequence goes on from JALIZH010017873.1 coordinate 13,062, forward strand.
CGATGTTGAACCAAATGTCTCCACGTCTAAAACCGTGTGACGGCAATGACTAGGCTGTTCCTTCGGGAAAGTGCGGTCCAAAGAACTAGCAAAACGATGATTACCGCGAAAGTACGTTATGCCAAGGAAACCTATGCGAGTTTCGGTACAGAAACCCAAGGCAACGGATTCATTTACCCAATTCTGTTTCCATTGTTCATCCTCCCAGTGTTGCAAAAGCCGACCTTAATGATAATAAAGTAAGGACATTTCTATTTGCATTCAGCGACCGAGAACATTCGTCTAAAATGAGTTTGTCAACAAATGTGTGCTGCATTATATAGTGCCGATGACAATATGAGCTTTACTTTTTATGGTTATGAGGTACATTGCTGTAGCTGGCAAATCTTAAGATTTTTTGCGATAGTTTTAGCAAAATACAGCACTGAAGAAAACTGCCATTAACCTTACCCTCATTTTCCGCACAAGGACAGTATAGAGTGTATACTCCTCGTACAGCCTCGTTCAAGCAAGGCGTTCTCCGACGGGATAAAAGTTGGCAAGTTGCCTGGCCGTTCCTCATCAGGCAGCATGTTCCAGGTACGCATTGGCTGGTGAGCTGACAAGCTTCACCATAAATTCTGGGCTGAAAGTACAGGACGACCAGGCATTTAAACGTTTTCATCGTATTCCCCAGATGTTTTATATGTTAAAGGAAGTTTCTAGACATTTCCTTTATTCAATGCACGAAAATATCCGAAAGAGAAATGTTGCATTAGCAAAAGCTGATGCTTTTGAATGATGCACGTTTAAATATATATTTAACATTAACAATGATTTCAAAACAAAAGTACTTACAGACAACACATGTATTTTGTGATTGAGAAACATCCATATTGGACAATAAAACGCGCCAAGAAACTCCTGGTAATTTAAAGTGTTGCTGTATTGATTATTACATTAGTTTGTACGACCTGGCGCCCATGAACATAAACCTTAGCTTGTTTTAAGAATTGCTTCTGCATAGCGCAACGTTTAATCAATAAATACTGAAGGTGATTTGTACCTGAAAAAAATTTGACACTCTTATGTCGGGAACGCTAACGAAAACAAATCTACTCGCAGCCCAAATATAGAACTGGCAGTGTTATTATGCTCCCAAATTGCCTCTTTGCTGTAAGTGAAGATTCTAATTTTAGCATCCCGCATTTGATGTCTGGTTAGTGGTTGCTTACACAACTCTCTGCTACATTTGTAGGCTTCAAGCATATGTCTCAATAGCAAGAAGAGCAGTCATTTGGGGGGTGTTACATCTCTATGCTGGCAACAGCAGTATCGGCAGAATATACAATTATTATCCTTTCATGGCACGAATTACGACGGAGCGCCTGAGTTCCTGCCGTATTTCCCAACGTTATTCCAAGAAGCTCGATATTATGTTGTAAAAAAGAGACAGTGGTGATATGTCGATTTACATGTATTTAGAAAGTACACCTAATTGGAGCCTATATAAAGACTATTTCATGCTAGCGTAGTCCTGTTTTCTTATCGTACCACAATAATCACATCGCAGATTCATGTTACATC
>JALIZH010017875.1:0-43064 GCA_030522465.1 Rhipicephalus appendiculatus
CACAATACGATGCCCGTGTACTTTCTGAAGGTGGTGTTGGGAGGTGGCGGCAATGAGCCCGGAAAAAATTCCTGCTTCCACCGCAATGTGCGTTTGCATAGGTTGGTCCCGTGCGATGGAAATAGTCGCTTCTGTTGACGCGCATTTTGGCAAGCCAAGGCAAACTCTGAGAGCCTGAGCTTGTAAAGCCTGCAGAGCGCGAATATTTGTCTTGCACGTATTAGTCAGTACGGGCAGACTATATATATATATATAAAAAGAGAAACAGTGATCTGTACAGGTTCCTGCAGTGCCTCCACCGACGTCCCCCCAGGCCTTTCCACCCAGGAACCTCAACAGCTGGGAGATTGCTGTCAGGCGCTGTTTTATGTAAGATACATGCGAGTTCCAACGAAGGTCGCTATCTATGATTATACCCAGAAATTTTGGGGGTGGGTTAGGGCATAAGAAATGGTCCGCCTGTCAATACAAGCAGCATATGGCGTCATTGGTTTGCGTGTGAACGCCATTAATGCAGTTTTTTCTGGGAATATTTCAAGGCCTTGCTTGCCGAGGTATCTCGCTGTCAGAGTTGCAGCTTTTTGAAGCGTCGCTCGTATATGGGGGGCGTGTGACGGCTGAAGTCCAGACACATATGTCGTCTGCGTGTATGGATATCTCGACTGTACGTGGCAGGTATTCGACAAGTTCAACGAGAGCGAAATTCAATAGAGTGGGGCGTAGTGCTCCGCCCTGAGGAGCGCCCCGGCAGGTATTGCGTCGTGTGGTTGGGCCGTCGTCGGTTGATACAAAGAATAATGTTGCTGTCAGGTATCTAGCAAATCATCGAAAAACTGGACCACCCAGGCCAACCATCTCAAGGGCATCGGACATGGCTTCGTGTAGCACGTTATCGTATGCGCCTTTTACGTCTAGGAACAGGGCATAAGAGAAGTGCTTGCGTGGCATATGTAACGATCGAGATCAATAACATTATCGATAGATGAGCGATGACGTCGAAAGGCCGGCCATGGAGTTTGGATAAATCTTGTAATGTTCAAGATATCACTAAAGGCGGCTAAGGATCATCCGTTTCATTATCTTTCTCACGCAGCTGGCCAGTACGATAGGGCGGTACGAGGAAAGTTCAAGTGGGGGGCTTGCCTTTGCTTCAGAAGTGGTATCAAACAAATTGTCTTCCATTCGTCAGGAGTTCCCTCTTACCAAGATGCGTCGTACAAATGTAGCAGCTCTCCCCACGCAGTCTCACCAAGATTGCGTATGGCTCGGTATGATATACCATCAGGCCCCGGCTATGATGAACGCCTGCATAGGGCTAGTGCCACCTCAAGCTCCTTCATTGTAAAAAGAAGGTAGATGCCGTGGTCGCGGGAATGAGAGACGTCACTTCCGGCCAGAGCACCTGGACGAACCACTTGGTCTGCTCTCCTCGCGCAAAAGTCTTCTGCGACATCAATATCTCGCCGCTTTTGCAAGAGCGCCAGCGCCTTGAATGGAAAACGCTGTTCAGGAATAATAATAATATCTGGGGTTTTACGTCCCAAAACCACGATATTATTATGAGAGACAACCATAGTGGAGGGCTCCGGAACTTTTGACAATCTGATATTCGTTAACGTGCGCTGACATTGCACAGCACAGAGGCCTCTAGCACTTCGCCTCCACCAAAATGCGACCGCCGCGGCCGGGATCGAACCCGCGACTTTCGGGTCAGCAGCCGAGCACCTTAACCGCTACACCACCACGGCGGACGCTTTTCTGGAAGGCAGCGCAAAACAAGCACCATTCTCCAGATGTGAAGCCCCTATCTCGAATACCCTAAAAAGAGTTTTGTGGTGCTTGGGAAATGCATGGAATATATTTTTAATGCCGATACCTTCAAAAAACACTTTTGGTTTTGATATCGATGGGATGGCTGCTCAGTGACGTGTCATCGGAACGTGACGTCATGGCAAGACAGCAACTAGCAGATTATCAGCCATCTACGCGTGGTGGACGTACAACGATGAGTAAATTGTCGTCCAGTGCCGGCGGCAAGTTATGTGTTCGTCCACTTTTCTTTCTTCACATTTACATTACAATTACTTCTAATAACATCCCCTATACATTCCTTGCCATCATTGTCTGTTAGTTCTCGCTGGGGAGGGGCGCGAAGTCAGTCCCATACATTGACAAAATAGGGAGGGGGAGGCGCTGCGATGAACCTTCGCCCCCCCCGCCCCCCCCTCTTGAGGGGAAACCCTGCGCACGCCTTTGGGAAAACGAGTCCGACGATGTCTGGGTGTCGGTGGATTTTTTAACATGTGTATACCTTCACTGATGTAAAGAGCGCAAAAACCGGAGAAGCGCTAGGGTAATAGTCGATGGAGGTGCTTTGACATCTGCTGCGTTCATCTTTGTCCTGTACACACTGTTTACTGGAGTATGTATTCGTGCCAGCAACTCCGGTGAACTGCCATTCTGGAACACTTTTTTTGTTTTATTGGGGCCTAGGTGATGTCTTTAATGCTTTTAGCATGCTTTTCGTCGGGTCACGAAGATGTGCCATAGTGCGTACTAAATAAATGGCAGATCCCAAGTACCATGGGAGTCGATGTTATGCGAAGCATGCGGAGGCAAGGTGACTGGGTTGTAATTTTCTTATTGAGCGAACCGTTACGAAATGACGTTAAAAATATGTACAGATGTTGTACGCATAGACATATGTTGAACAGTCGCATATGTTTCATATTGTTACGGGGAAGATTTATTCCGTGAGAGCCGATCTAGATAACGCTGCACAGGGCGCACAGGATCGCAGGCCAACAAGGCAGCTCGAGGGTCTAACCCACAACAACAACGTCGTCGTCTTCCTCCACTAGCATTTCCATACGCGTGACATTACCCCGGGCGGCAAAGCACCGTCCCGGTGCCTGTCAAATGGGCGTGTCACCATTGTAGGGCTTTAGACGAGAAACGTGGACTACGTCTCTTCTGGATGTAGCAGTCGAAGAGTCAGTTGTCGAGGAAATCTCATAGGTGACAGGTGTCACCTGACGCAGGACTCGGTAGGGCCCGACGTATCGCGATAAGAGTTTCTCGCAGAGGCCAACACGTCGAGATGGGAGCCACAGTAGCACAAGAGAGCCTGGAGGAAAATCGGCATCCCTATGTCGACGATCATAGAGAGACTTTTGTGCTCTCTGCGACGAGGATAACCGAGCGCGGGCTACTGTGCGTGCCGTGAGGGCACGGGTGATGGCATCTTGAGCGTACGAAGTGGAGGATGGTTGGTCAGACGGAAGCAGGGTGTCGAAAGGCAGTAAGGGGTGACGACCGAAGAGTAGATAAAAGGGTGAGTCGCCAGCTGTTTCATGACGCGACGAGTTGTAGGCGAAGGTGACAAACGGCAGAGCAATGTCCCAATCAGTGTGGTCGCCAGATACGTACATAGAAAGCATGTCTGTCAGTGCTTGGTCTTTCGCGAAGCAGTGACTCACCTTTTTTTGCGAATGATCACCTCACGCCAGAAAACAAGCGTCTTTTCGCGCAAGCTCTCGACTTGAAAAAGACCAAAGGGTGGCGATTCCTCTGGACGGAAAATTGTGTCATCAAAACCAGAAAGACTGAAAATAGTCGTGTTTATCGCATCTCCAGCGTAAACGACCTGGCAATATTGGAATAATCAGTGCGCCTGCACATCCTTCCTTCGAATTCCGATCATGAACAGAGGCATGTTTTCGTGTGATAAAACGAAAGCACTGTTACGTGATAAACCGCCAAAATTTTCATTCGTTCACTGCAATATTCTCAGTCTTCGAAAGCATCACGATGATCTGTTAAACTTTCTTTCTATACTTGATCATAACTTTTCTATCATCTGTCTGTCTAACACCTGTCTATCATCTGTCTGGCTAACACAAGCAGATGGCAATCTATTTGATCTTCCACGGTACACTAGTGAACATAGTTACCGTGGGATTCAGAGAAGTGGTGGATCTGCCATTTTTGTGAATTCGTCGATTCCGTACACTCGTCGCCACGATATTTCATTCCGTGATTTATTGTGCGAGTCTGTCTGGTTAGAGTTCGACCGGAATGTCTTGCCACTTAATAACAGGCATACAATCCTGGCATCCATTTATCGCTCCCCGTCATCATCATATTCGGACTTCTGTTCACAGCTAGAAGAAATACTCGACGCCATAAACAATGAAAATAAGAACATCATCATTTGTGGTGACATCAACATAAACATACTTAATACCAACTGTCAGTCGTGCTCTGATTATATCAACTGCTTATTTAGCTATGGCTTCTCCTCTTTAATTGATGTTCCAACAAGATGTGACACTGCTGGTTCTTGCACGTTAATAGATCATATATTCTCGTCCTCATAATGTGATTACACCACCGGAGTGATAGATTATTCCATTACTGATCATTATCCCCTGTTCTTCGTTCTTGGCACCGGCAAACGTACGCAGCATCGCCAATACACTAAAAGTTCCTTCAATGAAGCGTTATTCACACGGAAGGTGCAAGGCACGTGCTGGAATAGTGTTCTTCAAGAAAATTGTCCTGAGAAAGCGTATTCGATGTTCCTGTCAACAATAACGGATTACATTAATGACTGCACGACCCGTGTATCCCGTAAGCACACGTTGTCGTCTCCTAGGAATCCATGGATCACAAATGGGCTGCTGCGCTCTATAATTAAGAAAAATAATCTTCACAAAAAGGTGAAATTGCAGCCTTTCAACGCACGTTTGCGAGCTAGATTGAAATATTATAGCAACACTCTTTCCGGCATCCTTAAACGTGCAAAACGAGAATATTATGAACGACGAATAATCGAAAACGGAACAAATACCAGGCGTAATTGGGAGCTCATTAAGGAATTTCTTAATATAACAGAGTCCGATACAGGTATTAAAAAATAATTTACAATGATAGGGAATACACTGACGAGGCTGATATACCTACCATTTTCAGTGATCATTTTGCCGCATGCCAAAATACGCCTTCACCTAGTGTTCCATCCTATCTTCCACGTAGCTCTCAGTCTTTCTTCCTTCGCCCTGTTTCTTCAGAAGAAGTTCTTAATGTCATATCTTCCCTCAAAGTTACGGGACCAGGGCTGGATTCTATCCAGCCTTGTAGAAATAAAACTCGTTGCTGCGGACATATCAATGGTTGTTGCAGATATTGCTAACAAAATCTTCAGAACAGGTATATTTCCTGAGCTGTTAAAACGTGGTAAAATAATTCCGGTGTTCAAAAAAGGTGCTCGTGATAACATTAACAACTACCGCCCAATTTGCATTTTGCCATTTTTTAGCAAAGTATTTGAAAAGCTTCTGTACACTCGTTTAATGCACTATCTTAACAAATTTAACCTTCTCTCTCCACGCCAGTTTGGTTTTAGGAACGGCTATTCTACGGAACAGGCGTTAATCAATTTCACGGATAACATCAAACAATTTATTGATGAAGGGTATGTTGTAGGAGCCATATTCATTGACCTAACAAAAGCATTTGACACACTAGTACATTCTATTCTTCTGGATAAGCTGCAGTCTTTTGGTATTACTGGCCCGCCACTAAATTTATTTCGCAGCTACTTGTCCGACAGGCCGCAAGTAGTACTTCTTAATGGGCAATTTTCATCAACTAAATTAATTAACTGCGGCGTTCCTCAAGGCTCCATATTAGGCCCTTTGTTGTTTCTACTATTTATAAATGACTTACCCAATACACTTACCTCTTCCAACTGTTTGCTGTATGCTGATGACACGACCATTTATTCACCACATAAATCAATCGCCGCACTTCGAGACACACTTACTGCAGACCTTAATAGCGTCCACTCATGGTGTAGAAATAACCAACTTCAAATTAATCCTACTAAAACAACTTTCGTGCTCTTTCATAACCCACAAACGGTAATTGCTTCCTCCATCACTGTCTCATTGAATAATTATGTTATACCGGCATCTGATAATGTTAAGTTTCTGGGTATTACTCTCGATAAGCACCTTAAATACAATATTCATGCCAACTCGCTAATAAAAAGGGTTTCATTTGGTATCCGTATTATCATTAAAACACGTCCATTTTTTCAACCTCATGTTCTTGTCTCGCTTTATAATGCTTATATTAACAGCCATTTATCATACTGCTTATCATCATGGGGTAACACATACGCCATTCATCTGAAACCGCTCCAACGTCTTCAAAACCAGGCGATAAAATTAATGACTTTTAGCCCATTCCGTTCTCATTCCCTACCAATCTATAAACAGCTTCGCATCCCACCCATTCAAGAGTTGTTTTATCATAGGCTGTCACTCATCACATACCGTCTCATTCAACGTGAAATATCATTAGATAGTATTCCTTGCCATATCCTCGTCAACAGCAACAATACCAGGTTTTCAGAGAATAATAACCTTCTTTTACCTAAAATAAGATCGAACTACGGCAGATTTACAGTTCGCTTCTACGGTGTTCATCTTTGGAATCATATACCTCTTCATGTTAAGTCATCTCGATCATTGCAATCTTTTAAACACAACATGAAAAACATACTGTTAAACGAGCCTTTTGTTCATCTATAATAAAATTATTTTCATCATCACTTCATTCTTCTGTATTCCTACCTATGTGTATTTTAAGTTATTGTATAATGCTGCTATGATAAATTTATAAATTTATATTTTTCTTTTTTTGTGTAAATTGTTCTGTATTGATTGCGTTTTTATTTGTTTGCACCTTTAGCTTTTGCTGCTAATACTTACTTTTATGTACGCCACTATTGATAGGAGGTCCCCCCGACAGTTTCGTACTTTGGGACCTCCTGATTCTTTATGTATTATGTAACCCGTTTTTTTTTTTGTGCGGTTGAGGCGCTCCGTAAGGCCGTTAGTCTGAGGGTGGTAAGACGTGGTGAAGTTGTGACGGGTAGCACAAGACCGAAGTAGATCGTCAACCACGCGAGATAGAAAGCAGCGACCACGATCTGTGAGTAGGTGACAAGGAGCGCCATGCTGGAGAATGATGTCGTAGAGCAGGAAGTCGGCAACATCAGTCGCGCAGCTGGTCGGTAGCGCTCGAGTGATTGCATAGCGAGTGGCATAATCGGTGGCTACTGCAACCCATTTATTTCCACTTGTCGAAGTTGGAAAGGGACCTAGCAAGTCCAACCCCACTCGATAAAACGGCTCGGCTGGGACTTCAATAGGCTGAAGGCGACCGGTAGGGGGAGTCGTAGGTTTCTTTCGGCGCTGACACAGGTTGCAATTAGATGCAACGTAGCGGCGAACGGAGCGATAAAGACCCTTCCAGTATACCCGTCGTCGAACACGGTCGTAGGTTCTGGAGACGCCTAAATTTCCAGACGTTGGGGGCGTCGTGAAATTGTTGCAGGACATCCTTGCGCAGGTGACGTGGTACGACGAGCAAAAGTTCCGCGCCGGCCCAGACGAGGGCTAGGCATTCCCGCTCAGTGATGGAATAATTTTTTTCCGTCTGCGACAGAAGGCGGCTAGCGTAGGCTATAACGCGGTTTGTGCCATTCTGTATCTGAGCAAGAATAGCCCCAATGCCATAGCCACTTGCGTCGGTGCGAAGCTCCGTTCGAGCAGCTGGGTCAAAATGAGCCAACACAGGTGGTGATGTCAGGGCGGAAATTAGTGACGTGAAAGAATGTGCTTGGTCCTCACCCCAGGAAAAAGCCACGTTCTTTTTGAGGAGATCCGTGAGGGGCCGAGCAATGTCCGCGAAGTTGATGACAAAGCGGCGGAAGTATGAGCAGAGCCCAAGAAAACTGCGAACTTCTTGCGTGGAACGCGGAACCGGGAATTCGCGGACAGCGCGGACTTTGTCAGGGTCGGGTTGGACACCAGTGGCGTCAACAAGGTGGCCGAGTAGTTTAATCTGGCGGCGTCCAAATGTGCACTTCGTAGAATTGAGTTGAAGCCCAGCACAGCGAAAGACGTCAAGAATGGCCGAGAGACGGGGAAGGTGGCTTTCAAAGGTGGGCGAGAAAACGATGACATCGTCCAGATAGCAAAGGCAGGTCGACCACTTGAAACCGCGGAGGAGAGAGTCCATCATGCGTTCAAAAGTAGCAGGGGCATTGCACAACCCAAAAGGCATGACCTTAAATTGGTAAAGGCCGTCGGGTGTGATGAATGTTGTCTTCTCGCGGTCGCGGTCGTCGACAGAAATTTGCCAGTATCCGGATCGAAGGTCAAGCGAGGAGAAATACTTGGCACCGTGGAGGCAGTCGAGCGCATAATCTATTCGGAGGTAGAGGGTAGACGTCCTTCTTGATGATCCGATTGAGGTGGCGATAGTCGACGCAAAAGCGCCAGCTGTTGTCCTTCTTTTTAACTAACACCACAGGGGATGCCCAAGGACTAGAGGAAGGCTCGATGACGTCTTTTTTGAGCATTTTCTCGACCTCCTTCTGTATAACTTGGCGCTCAGCATGAGACACACGGTAAGGGCGTTTGTGAAGCGGACTGGCGTCGCCGGTGTCGATACGGTGGGCTACGACGCTAGTGCGGCCCAAGGGACGGTCGTCGATGTCAAAAATGTCCAGGTAAGAAGACAGAACACCACTCAGCGCTTCGACTTGGGAAGGTAACAGGTCGTCGGATATCATTTTGTCCAGGAATGCCTTATTTTGAGGAGTGATGACAGGTTTGGCCACGGTCTTGGTGTCAGGGGTGAAAGAAGAAATCGTACATTCCTCCAGGGTGGAAAGTTCGGCTAAGGTGATGCCTTGAGGAAGAACTTGGGTCGACGTGGAGAAGTTGAGAACAGGAAGTAGCGTCGTGTTGTTAGCAACAACCACTATGGTATGTGGAAGTGCGATGTTGTGGGTAAGGGTCAAATCAATGAGGGGAGCTACCAGATAGTCTCCATCAGGAACTGACGGGAATGGCGACATAGGGACGTACATAGTAGCCTGGGGGCGGTAGCCGTAGAGACTCCACGGATCGTAGCCGAGTGCGACTTGTAGAACCGACTTCGGAGCACAAAGGCAACTCGAGCCGTAAAATGCCGGTGGAACAATCAATGAGGGCAGAGTGAGCGGTTAGGAAATCAATGCCAAGAATGACATCGTGTGGGCAAGCGTCGAGGACTGCAAAGAGAACGGAAGTGTGGTGGCCAGCAACAGTAACGCGGGCAGTGCACATACCGAGAACGGATGTTCGGGTTCCGTTAGCCACTCGCACTGTAGGGAACATAGCAGGTGTGAGCACTTTCTTTAGGCGGGATCGAAGCGTAGAGCTCATAACGGATACTTGGGCCCCAGTGTCAATGAGAGCAGTAACGGCCAGGCCATCAAGGAGCACCCGAAGTAAATTGCGTCTTGAATTAGTAGTCGGTTGAGGGTTTGCTGTCCGAGTCGTCAATGCAGCGCCACCTCCAGGAGCTGCACTCGTCAGTTTCCCCGGGGAACTCCAGAATAAGCCGGTGACGGAGAGCGGCGGCGCGGAGGAGTGCGTGACTGGTGGCCCTGAGGCGAGGGCGAGCGGCTAGACCAATTTCTCTGGGCGACGACGTCGGCGTAGGACGGTGTGGAGCGTAGAGATGAACGGCGAGGTGGAGGGTCCTGAAGGCGGTCATCCGGGGAAAGTGGGCTGCGGATACTGTCCGTGATCCTGACGGCGGTCATTTGGAAAGCTTGGCCGGGAATACCATCTGTTCCGACAATGGCGGGAAATGTGCCCAACACGAGAGCAAGAAAAAACAGATAGGTCGATCGTCTTGCGTGCGCCACTCAGATGGATTTCGGTAGCGTGGTGGGAACCTAGGAGCCGAGGTAGCAGCAGCAACAAGCGGAGGGGCGGGGTGGTCAGCGTTGTAGGCTGGAGTGCACATGGGCTGAGGCGTGTGGCTGCTAGTTTTAGGAACTAGGACGCCCTTATGTTGGCAAACTCCTGACGCACTACGGCTTGAATAAGCGAGATAGTTGCCCAGTTGTCTTGCGCAGGGGGTTGATAGGTAGCGGGTGCCATGGCTTCCAGTTCCTGGCGAACAATCCTTGCAATGTTCGCGGAAGGCGCGGGTGGACGGGGCGTCGCAGGATCTTCGCAGGAAGAAGTCGCAGCGGTGTTCGGAAGTCTCGTGAAACGGTGGGAAATTCTCCTGCTTTTAGCCTGTTCGAAGCGTCGACATTCAGAGATGATGGAGTCGACAGTGCTGCAGTTCTTACACATTAGAATGTTAAAGGCATCGTCAGCGATGCCTTTCAGCACATTGCTGACCTTGTCGACTTCCGTCATGTCTTTGTCAGACTTACGGCACAGTGCCAGTACGTCTTGGATGTATGCGACGTACGACTCCGTCGATGATTGAACTCGCGACGCGAGTTCCTGCCTGGCTGCCATTTGACGCGCAACTGACCGACCGAACAAGTCGCGGAGCTTCTGCTTGCAAACGTCCCAGCTGGTTAGTTCGTCCTCATGCGTCTCGTACCACGCGCGTGCTGGGCCCCTGAGGTAGAAAATAACATTTGCCAGCATAAGCGTCTCGTCCCACCTGTAGTTTTTGCTGACGCGCTCGTATAAGACGAGCCATTCTTCGACGTCGGTGCTGTCCGTGCCGCAAAACGTACCAGGGTCGTGAAGATGAGAAGGGATCACAGGTGGCGGAGCTGGCGCGGACTGCGCGGGCTGCGCGCCGTTGTCAGGCATCGCGGCTGGACAAAGGTGGCGTCCGCTGCGGAGATCCAGAGCTGGGTTGTTGGGAGACCCGCAACCTCCACCAAATATGTTACGGGGAAGATTTATTCCGTGAGAGCCGATCTAGATAACGCTGCACAGGGCGCACAGGATCGCAGGCCAACAAGGCAGCTCGAGGGTCTAACCCACAACAACAACGTCGTCGTCTTCCTCCACTAGCATTTCCATACGCGTGACATATAACCACTTGTTTACAGTTGCGTAACGATGCCAACAGAAACATGGGTATTACCAACACCAGAAGCGGTAATCTGATATGTAGCACTTGTGCTTGCGAGGATGGTAGCCCTGGATAGTGCTTCGGGGACCAACTACAGTGGACGGCTTAAGTATACTATTGACGTTAACCCGACATGACGCCTACCTCATAGGAGTACATATGTCACGTTTATAAAATTATATAGCCAGCACTGGAACCACAATTGACGTTTAACCAACATTACGCCTGCATAGGGTCTTTTTCCAAAGCAGTTCCGAGACCTGGCGTGGCTCTGTGGTAGAATGCTTGATTGCCACGCAGATTGCTCGGGTTGCTGGGACCCTGATATTTATTTAGATTGCTGGGACCCTGATATTTATTATTTGCATTCATCGGGTCAACGCTGCCGACGTCAGTTTTAAAGACGATAGTCTTTCTTGGGATACTTAAACGGAGAAATTTTGGTCTGTCTGTTTCTCTGTTTGTCGGCACGTCACACGATTCAGCCACCCGGCCAAAGTTTAACTCCATGCCTAAAAGCCACCAAACTTGAACTGGTGTATGCGATCATACTTTCAGCGTGGTCGAATAAAAAATAAATATTACGCATATCTGAGGCACTACATCATTATCTAGGCATTATACAGTGTGTTCCTTTTATTACAAAATCTACAGATACGCAATTCTAAAGATCCTAGTGCTCAAAGAAGCGAGACGCAGTGCACAAAAAACCCCTCTGCCCATCGATTTCACTACGACGCCATGGTGCTGCCACCTGGCAGCATAAGCTGGGAGTTCCGAAGCCGATGTTTCCCGGATAGCGCGACAGATGGCGTCCATATCTCATGCAGCGCCTGCTCTGCCGGCCAAAGACTATCGTCTTTCGACGACATTTGCAGCGAAGCACGCAGATACGCGGCTAATTTTTTCTTAACGCTCTCGCATTTAAATTACTAATCTCTGTCCTCGCCGTTCCTGGGTAGATATAAATTGTCAACCACCTGTGGCGCATACCCGCACACTGCGGCCCGTAGTATACGGATATGTGCCAAACGTGTCTGCAGGAAAGGGTATGACGACGTATGTGACAGGATTTTCACGTTATTCATGCCGTGACCAGCCAGACATATTCGTCAATACCTCTTACCCTCCCATACAAATTTTGGTCTACCCCAAGTTAAGGAGGTGATCACGAGAGCACCCAGACGTAGGCGGCTAGATAGATAGATACGTAGATAGAAACGCAAAAGTGCTTACAGTACGCAAGGAAATGCTTCGCATTTAATAAGCAGTTTTCCTTGTTTGCGCGCCAGCACACCAGCAGCGCATCGGTAGCATAGAAGTGAGTAAAGGCAGGTGTTTGAAGTCTCATTTATTATGACATTAAGTACACATAATTGCTGGCCGACAGAGGCCTGGATACAACGGGACAGGGAAGGAGCAAAACAATGGACACTGTCCGCCGCGCGCCGCACGCTTGTGCGGAAAGAAGTGCTCTCCTCCGCTCTGGGGCGCCCACCGCCGTCGGGGAAGATGCTGATCATGTTGCCCACTCGCCTGGCGGCTCTCATGCGCGCTTCTGGACGGCTTTCCGTTCACAGCTTTGGCAGTGTAAGCTGCCGAATGCGAGAGTAACGCCATCAATGGTTAGGCCATCCGTATTAATTAATATCGGATGAATTCCCTACCAGCATATGTGGCTTCACGGATGGCGGTGGGGCTAGTTTCGGAGCCAGTTCTTTCTCTGCTGAGGAGGCGGCACGCGGCGGCTCTCACTACGGCACACATGCATCCAGACTTGCACCACGGGAGCCAGTGACGGTGAAGCAGGAAACGAGTCTCTGCCTCAGCAGAGTTCAAAATAGACTTTTCACGCATTTCCGGTAATTAAAGAAAATAAAAAAAATGAAACAAGAGGAAAAGGCAGGTAGGACACGACGTAACACCTGTGCTCTCCTGCTCTTTCGCTTTTAAATTTTCTTTAAGTACTGCAAATGCACGAAAAGTCGATTTTCCAATAGCCCAGATGTCTGATTTGAACGATTGAAAATGGCCCGCTTTGATTTGTAGCTTTCTCTCGTAAAGTGAACGGAATATACGGCTTCCGTACGACAGAGCCCCACAAGAGTGAGTGCCGTTCCGTCGTCACATTAATCGCCGCGTCATTCTTGTTGCGAAGGTACTGTCATTGGCTGTAAACAGCGCCGCAAAATCCGGACAAGTGTAAAAGCACACGACCAGCGCTGCCTGCACATAGGACAGTCAGAGCGGGCCACGTGCTCTTCATTGTTCGCGCATTTTGACGCTGTTTACGACGAAAGATCCGTACCAATTTGCTCGCGCCTTCAGAGTCACGATCTTGTCCCGTGTTTGTGCGAATTAGGCGGCGGCTGTCAGTTAGCTGACCTGTTCACCGCCACTGGCAGAGTACGACTCCAGGTTTGCTATGTACAGGCCGAGCGCACCAAGGCGCTCATACGAGGTCCCGCCTTATGAAAAAAATTCAAAACTCAGTATCTCAACGCTACGGGCACGTAGCCAGCAGATAGAGTCCACTTCCTTATTTTGTCCGCTTACGTTCGGGCTACTCCTCACAAAATCAATGTTGGGCGCCAAGTACATTAAAACGCAACAGTCTTCTCCTGTTGTCCAGCGCTATTTAGCCGATGTTGAGCTATCTGGTGGCCATTTGCTGGCGTTAAAGATGGCTTTTCTAACTTTGTTAACATTGTAATAATGCACTATAAACGAAAGTTACAATGCAGTGGCGATTGTAGTTTGTAGTAATTATGTCCCGTTCATTACTCGAAGATGCCACGGGCAATCCCGTTTCTTTACCGCGCCGTTCCTAGATGTTGGGCGTCGCTGCCGGTTGGACCCAGCCCCCAAAAAAATAGCCCAGCTGTCCTCGGTCAGCGATTCGTGGAAAGTGAAGCGGGACCTCGTGAAGCGCCATGATACCTCCGGCCACAAGAACACGTTCCTTATAGTCGGGCCACATGAACTGCATGAAGCCTCCGGGCAAGGTCTTTTATGCGTGCGACGCATACAAGGGACCCCACTGAGAGAGCAGTCGGCCGCTCCTTCAGCAGGCACATCGGCCGGAGGAAGACACGCAATTCATTGTTGGCGAATACTAGCTGGAATGGAAACACGTTTATAAATAAACTTTCCAGGGCATAAATTAACGGTACTTCAAATGTAACAAAACATACATTCATTTGAAGAAAACAATTCACAATGGCAACGCCAAAGATTCACAACCGTGAACGCGCGCAGCGCTGACTCAATTGAGCGCGTAATCCCCATACCCGCCTTTATTTTATTCCTACAAGTATTTTCCTCGGTGTCGTTTTATATGGCGACAGCGAAACGCGCCACAAGTACGTGTGGACAATTATCTTCTGGAAAGCCAGGCAGTGAACACAGTTGGTCCGGTAGCAGAAACCAGAACGCGACGCGAGCTGCTCTCACAACGCACAAAAAATCGGGTGAGTGTTGCGAAAAGTAAGGCTGCTCTTAGCAGCTTGCCAAGGAATATTTCACTGATGCAGTAATTCGTGAAGCACCCAATACGAAACCTCGAATTTCCCAAACCATCTCTCGTGTAAAACGAGCAAACTGCCGGAACAGCGCACCACTTTGGCGAAAATTAAACGAAGCCGTAAAAACATGCGCGCTTTCGGTTTTGCTTTTGCACTAAGACGGTGGACGGTAAGAAACATTCCTCACGAGTTGGAACGTTTTCATTTGTGATGAAAGATCAGGCATGGAAGATAAATCACAAGAATAATGCAAGGTCGTTTTTTGCTGCGTAAGTTAGTACGGTTTAGAATACATTATTTTTAAAAAAGACGCGAGAAACAACACCACAAGGAGAACAAGACATTCACAAACGCCACTGAGCGGTGGGTACTGGCTTTTGTGTGTGTTGTGTTCTCTGTTTGGTCTATGTTTTCTAGGCGCCAAAATACCTCTGAATCAGAACGCTAACTCTGTCTGCTTGCATTGTCTAGATGCTTTGTATTTATGATGGACTCGTTGTTTTAATGTGTTAAACGCGCGTTTGCTATGCTAGACGGAGAAGTGGGACAATTTGGTGTTCGACGTCGCAAATGCTAGGATACAGCAATACCCATTTCTATGTTTGATCTCTCTTATCTCGTGTCTATTGCGCCATTTAGAAATATATTGCTCTCTACTCATTTGTGATTGTAGTCTGCTACTGCCTGAATTGCGGCATTACAATGTGTCGCTTCTTTCAAGAAAGCTGCACAGTGAACGCTGGAATGTGTCATGCACAAATATAAAGGTTTGCGCGGTCTGTGCTGTCAACGTATTAGCCCGTCTTGCTTGACATTGAAAGAGGCTTCATTTGATTTTCAAAAAGTAAGTCGAGTAAGGCTGTGAGTAATGTTCTTGTGCTGTGATATTCTTTTGTTAGCTTTCATTTTTAAAGTTCAGGTTCACAGAAAGACAACACAGCGGTGTGATGTAGTTTACGAAGGCAATCCCACTGCAGCTCTTTTTGCTGTTTAAAACTTGGTATGTTGTCTGCTTAACTAGTAATATAATAATTTTACATTTCATAAGCGATGCAGAGATGGTAGTTAATCGATAATATTTTTCGCAACACAAGGAGTTTTCTTAAGCGACCTGCTTAATAAAAGCAAGTGCCACAAACTATAGCTGTAGTTCCACACCCTTGCATTTAAAGCGAACTTGGACTTCTTACTCGAGCGAACACTTTGTACGATTTGTCTGCGTAGTCTTCAGTTTCAAGTGCGTTGACCCTTTTCGTGGGTATTTTACGCGCTTTACATTTGACACCACGGATATTACTTAGAATGGCACAGCTTTTCTAAGTTTCAACCTCGTGTTGTTCACGTTCTTGTTGAAGCTCGCTGAACTCAGTCAGCGGGACTCGTGCTAGAAGTGAAAGACATGTGGTTGCTGGCATACGAAGATGATTTCTGGCGCAGAAATGAAGCCAGAAATTGCTGTTGTTCTGGCTATTACTCCACCTTGTCTTTAGCATAAAATTACATTAAAGATAACTACCAACATCGCTTGAGACATTTCTAACTTGAAGATGCAATTAATACGCGCCGCTTTCTCAACCAAGGTCCCTGTTGACAATAATTTGCGCATTTTGTCGAGTTGTCTAGAAGAATACTGGCCGAATTTCGCGAGTGATCACTTCCGCCGCGCCCCTTTGCTACCAAATCCGGTGTTTCCGACCCAGGGGTAAACGTCGGGGCACGGCTGGCACGTCTTCATGTAGCGGAGGCCACCTTGGTAGGGGACGTTGCATACGGTCGGCCTGTGGCATGGCTCTGGCCGGTCGCCCTTGGGCGTGCACTGCCATGGCTCGAAGGTGTTGATCCTGCAAGGCCGCACGTGCATTAGAAACGACAAGAGAAAGCTTCAGATAGACTGGCAAAAGCGAACGAATCGCTATGCTTCTGTCAGCATCCATGAAAAAATCCGTAAACAGGCGTTGTGTGCTGCTCGAGCCGACGTTTCGACAAGTGGACTTGTCTTCTTGAAGGCTAGAACAAGGCCTCTTCAAGGCTTCAAGGCTGTCTTTAAGACAGGTCCACTTGTCGAAACGTCGGCTCAAGCACACAACCCCTGTTTACGGATTTTTGCATCCATACACGATATCAACAAACTGAATGTCGTGCGAAGTAAGGCTAGCAGCTAACCCATTTAGGGTTAGATACGGCGTAACTCTACAAAACGCTAGCGTAAGGGAATGCGCGAAGCAGTTTTCGCGCTGTGTGGCTGCTTACAGCGCGAAGTGGTCAGAGCATAGAAGGTACAAAGTTATGAGCCGTCTACTGGTCCCCGCGAGAGATTATGGAGACGGCCGCAAGAGGGACGCCGTGGTGACGCGAAGTGCGCGTTAGGTGCGCGCCGTTGCCAATGCTCGAACTGGACGCACCAATGGACGCTCCTGGGCGAGACAGGTGCCGCCATCGTGGTAAGCTGTTCGCGATGTGCCCATCTTGTGGACTGTAAGCTTCGGCCACCGCTGATTGGCTGGCTGGATGGATGCTATGAGCGTCCCCTTCATAACGGGGCGGTGACAAGTGTGCCGCCCCGTTATAAAGTGACATAAAATGCGACAGCATGTAGAACCAGCGTTTCCACGACGCGTTGCAAGCGTGATAAGAGGTCTGTTTTTATACGTACTTATCACGTTCTGCGTCATCTTGCGTATCTTGACGATGTTTTAGCTGCCGGTAACGGAATTACCAAGACCACTTGGCCAATCTGGGTCGAATTCTGTTGTCAGTTAAATGAAGCAATGTAGGTTTAAACTAAAGCTAAAAAAAGTTCACTGTCCTGACGCAAGTTGGCCTTCCACCTATACTCCACCGAACAACAACGTTGCAGCACTGCCAAAGCTACGGGGAGTACACAGGCAGTATTCTTGCGCAGCCCATAATATAGTTCCGGGCGTAATTGTTTCATTATCAACAAGGTACAAGGGTTTCAACTGTGGTTCTTGCATGACGCGTTGCAGTGATACGTGTTACGTTAGGCCCTTCACAAATGCACTTCGCATAGTCTAAAATATTACAGACGGGTAACCGTAATAGCCTCCCTAACCACGATGACGTACAGCAACATGGCAGCCCCCATAGAGCCCAGTCCATCCGCTTCCATCCGAATTCGTGCTTCCGACTGGCTCTCTGCCCGGAAAGCAAGAAATAAGTGGTGAAATCTGTCACCGCTTAGTCTCTTCTAACGCTGAGGGCAAAGCATCAGGTATGTTTTTTCGCTATTATTTAGATCGCTCGTTTGTTTTGATGCTGCTAGGACTACTAAGGCGGTGCCGAGCGGTAAAATTCGTTTGATGGCAACTGAACTGATAGCCCCACAACGTTAGCGCCGGTTATGTGTTGACAATGCGAAACACTGAATGTCTGTATTGTTTTCTGTGCCAATAATTTGCTGTTCCACTCAAGAATGGTACTCGATGGCCGCTGAAAGTACGTCGACTGAATCTGCGGAGCGTCTTAGGTGAAAAATCCAGTACTTTCCGAAAGAAGCAGGATTAGTAGCGATAAATGCGTTTGGTGCTGTCAAAAAAGAACCCGGTGAAAGGGCCAAATATTGAAGGACACTTTGTACATTGCAAAGTGTGTACGGCGAAAGCGTGTGGTCACTCGACTGACTATGCCATGTCTTTTTTTCTTTTACACACTCAGTGGGATAACACTCAAACCGAATGTGTGCGCGTTTTCTTTTTTTAATTTTTTACCGCGAATCGCAGCGAGACGCGAGACTAATCTTCCTCCGTTCGCATGCGTTTGCATTTTCTCGCGCTTTGCGCATCGCGCAAACGCCAACCGCGTTCGAGCGCTTAAATTAACGGACCCGTTTTTAAATTCCAAAGTGTGTTCCGCGAACGCCTGTGTCCATTGAGACGGCGTCGGTCAGAATGATTCCAAACGCTGGGCACAGCGACGCTACGCTAGCAAAGCGCGAGCGCTGTAGAGTCCGAGGCGACCGGCGTCTGTTTGCACATCCCGGTGGCCACCTGGCTCCAGTGCCAGGGCTCGGCCGGACGGACGGACGGACGGACGGCATGGACAGACGGACGGATGGATGTATGAATGGACGGACACCGATGGACGGACACGGACGGACGGACGCCGGACGGACGGACGCCGGACGGACGGACGCCGGACGGACGTGAGCATGAGACATTAAATGCTTTCGCCTTAATATGAACGCTGCTATAAAAAAATATCCACGCATCTCCACGAAGTGAATCATGATGAGTGGGCGAAGCTTTGGGTATCGTATGGGTGAGTAACCGTAAGTTACCCAAGCGTCGCCCCATATAATTTACACTGAGTGACATAAAGTGACATAAAGAGTCGACGACGAAGTAAGGTCCATAATGTCTACGTTGAAGTCGCCTACTAGTATAAAGGGTTCGTGCTTGTAGGTTTGGCTTGTTACAAATAATAATTGATATTAGTCTATTGTTAAACATTTTTTTCTGTCTCACATATCGTCCGTTACCCGAGCATTCCCAAGCGTTGCCCCATATTGACAACGGCTCACCCTTAAGGTGCTTCGCCCCTAAGAGGACCGCGTTCCTCACAAACGCCAGCGAACACGCCCTGTGCAAGTGGGTGTCTGAACATCAAAGAAACGGTGAGGTGGCGTTACCGAACAGCTTTTCGCGTGTTATATTAACTGCAGGAAGCAAGTATCAACAAGGTAGGCGAGCCGACGCCGAAGTGACAACGAGCAGACGACGCGACGCGGATGAACACGTCTTGAGGGGCTTTCGCCTTTCCTATTCGCTAACAAGCCCTTCAGCTTCCACACTGCTGCAAGGTACTTCTGAGATGGAGTATAGGCCACGTTGTCACCGCTGCTGGTTTCCAACCGAACCCCTGACAAAAACAGAGGCCCGCGCTGAAGGCCCCCTAGGGCCAGTGATCGAGCAACTACAGAGATACACTAGTGCGGTCGAATTCTGTCACTCTTATGTGCCGGGATTATCTATTGTGCTATCCCCGTGGACGTGCTGTTAATGAGCCAAGCTACTGTGTAAGTGGGATACCCAACACGAACGTGCTTTCAAAGCAAGAAACTACTGGTTTGGATAACCAAGCTGGCACTGTATGATCCAAGAAAACTTTCCTCCTACAGACCAATCACCTGAGCCAGCTACGTCGGGAAAGTAATGAAAGGACGGTACTGTCAAGATTAGAGTGGCTTCTAGAGAGCAATAATTCCTTCCCTGCATTTATGAAGGGCTTTAGAAAAGGTCGATCTGCCATTGGCGGTGTGGTCGACTCGATCGCCAATGTTGAAGAGGAAAGAAGACGATGCAGGCTAGTGGCGGCCGTCTTCCTAGAAACATTAAGGGCGCCTACGATAATGTGCAGCATTATGCAATCCTTGACGCACTGGAAGATTTAGACATCGGCGGTTACCTTAGTGGACCAGCGATCCCCGTCCAACCAACGATGGACGGGGACCAACGATGTCCCCTTAGTGACCAACGATGTCCCCGTCGCTTGCCCCGTCCCCGTCGATGTCCCCGTCGCTTGTCGTTATTTACATGACGACAAACGACGGCGACATCAATCGATATAATGTTCACCACGGTGCTCCCCAAGGGGGAGTTCTCAGCCCGATTCTAACGTTACGATGATCGGACTAGTAGCAGAACTTTCCAGCACGGTGAAGTTCGCTGCATACGCTGATGACATATGCATATGGGCATCCGGAACTACTTGTGTGCAATTGCGTTCTCGACTACAGCATGCAGTGACGATCACAACAAAGTATCTACGACGTCAGGGGACTCTTTCAATTGACAAATACACAGTGCTTGAATTTACGCGGAAACATATGTCAAGATACCCGATATTTATTAAAGGAACAGCGATACCTGCCGTAACGCACCACAGGTTTCTTGGGGTAAACATAGACAGGGATCGTGGTCTATCGTGGTCGAGACACGTCGCAGCACTTAAATCAAAACTGAAGAGCCTTTGTTCTCGCTTTTCGTACTGTGGGAGGAGCAAGATCGGGGCTCGTCAGAATCGTCACTTCTTCAATCGTAGAATGCTCTATTCGTAGGTTATATACGATACAGCATGCCGGTGCTCTCAAACATGAGACCTAGCTGTGTGAACACGCTAGAGGGCATTCGAGCTCAAGGATTGCGAAGATGCGTGGGCCTACCGTGCTGCAGGCCAAGGAATAGAATAAGCCCGAGCTTCCGCAATGGAACTATTGCGGAAGCTCGGGCTTATCCCATCATTGTATACATGCTCTACGAGTCGCTTCGAGTGCATCTTCGCTAGTTTACCCGACACAGGCAACATCCCCTATCAGCACTCTCTGCCACACACCCATACTGCAGTTCAATATCACGGCATCAGAATGTTATATCACCAAGGTTTTCTCCGCCGAATGTACCTGAAACAGCTCCATGGGTCCTGCCTAAACCGCCTGTTAGTCGTACGATTCCTGCGATTACGAAGAAGTCCATCGTTTCATCAACTGGCCTCAAACAACTGACCATACATCACATTTTTACAACCTATGGCGGTACTGTGCACGTATACACCAATGGATCTGCCACGCTGTATACTTCTGCCGCAGCCTTTGTCTTCCCACCAATGGGTATCACTCGACGGTTCAAAGTAGACCCCAAAACCACATCACTACCGCAAAGCTTGTTGCTATCTGGCAGGCGATAAGACTCATATCTGGAAAGCAACCTCGTGCATGGACGATATTCTGTAATGCCAAACCCGCTTTTGCAAACCATTAATTGCGTCATGAGACGAGATCCGTATAATATATTAGCTATAGAAATTTCAGAGCTTCTTCGCGTTGCTTGAACAAATGACCGTCTCGTCACATTCCAGTGGATTCCTGCACACTGCGGCGTGATTGGCAATGGAAGAGGCAGACGCTGAAGCTAAAAGCACCTTAAACAGTGCCCGTGAAATGCGCATTGCGTTTTCATGACCAGACACGGACGCCCTGTTTCGGAAAGTAATGCGCAGCTTCACACTTGAGCACTGGACCAAACCGGAGCGACGACACCGGCGATTGCGCAAATGGGAGCCCGGACCGCATGCCTCCTAAATTAAAGCGACGCATCGCGAGTATGATTCACCGGATTCGTCTTGGTGTGCCCTGCACAAGACGTTAGCCACAAATCATCGGCTGCAGTGACACCGGTCCCGATTGTGATCACAGTCAAGTGCCGGAAACACTTGAGCACATATTTTGTCGCTGCCGAACACACGCATGTGAACGACAAAACCTTATTTCCTCTGCCGAACGATTTCGCAATAGGTCGTTAACTGATGAGGTTGTGCTGGGCCCTTGGCCTGACTCCAACAGTGCAACTGTGGCCGTAAAAGCGGTCATACCCTTCCTACAAGCAACTGGAATGGATGCGCGGCTATAGCAGTGCACCAACTTGACGGGACTGTAATATTCACCTCCTGAACTCACCATCGTCATCCATTACTCTTTTTCCTCCCCTTTCCCCTCCCCTGGTGTAGAGTAGCAGGCTAGAGCCTACTATCGCTCAGGCCGACCTCTCGGCCTTTCTGTAAATAAACCCCTCTCTTGATACTAGTATGCGAAACACCGCGCGAATGTAAGGCGTCGGCGTGGTTCTTGTTTATCGCGAAGACTCGGGGTGATGAATTACAGTAATCTAGACAAGGAGGCTCTTGCGTTCGTGTTTGGCGTAACGAACTTTGACAGTATCCCAGGGGACGCGAGTTAGAAGCTGTTACGCGCCATAAACGTCTGCTGGGGCTGCTGGTTACAGACAATCTCGTGACGGACGTATGTCTGTGACGTGTCACGCGCTGAGCGTTGACGCTTGTGGCGTACGACTACAAGCTCTAGCTGTTGAATAAAGGTGACTTCGCCGGTAGAGTGGAAAAGAACAAAGGTTTAATGACTAAACAAGATAAACACGTCCATGTCAGGTAAAAGTTCGTTTCGGCACACCATGCGCGAGCCCGCGTCTCGTGCCCAGGCTTGGTTCTCTTCTTTCTTCAAATACATATTCAACAATATTCAATACACTCCGGCGCCTGAGGTGAAGATTTCGAGGGGATACAATTTTTGAACGGGTCGTACAACTTTATATACCCGTGGCAACCTAATTTTACGTGCACGAACCACTCCATCTTTACCCTTCATACATTCGCTGATTATAGCAGTTTTCCAAAACATTCTGGGAACGTTGTCCTCATGAACAATCACTACATCACCCTGCTCAATACCGTGGTTACTATGTACCTTTCTCGAATGCGTACTGCGAAGTACAAGTAAATATTCGCGCAGCCACCGCTTCCCTGAGTGTTTCAGTACACGCTGTCTGTAGTGGAACCACGTTTTCTTTATATTGCGATGACGACTCATTCGTGGAGTTATGAAAGCTAGGGCTTCTTCCTTCATTTGACCGCTGCTTCTGAATGTACTCTGGGTTGCAAACAATGCTTGCATGCCTTCCTTTACATTTCGAACAAGTACGTGACACGACGACGGCACTCTTTAGAGCGATGCCCTTTGACTGTGCACCTGAAGCATCTACCGGCCTTGGCTAGGCGGTTCTTCCTTTCATGCAAGCTAAGGTCGGATGCGCATGACTCTGTAGTGTGCTGCAGAACGGCAAAAGAAGCAGGTACCTCTTTCATTCGTTGCGTGGCTGATCAAAGCAGAAGCCGTAGGCAGAGCGTAGTGAATCGTGCCTTCTTCGTGATCTCGGGCACCAGGATCATAGGCGTCAAAAAAGGCGCTTCTCTCACGAGCCTCCACCTCCACGCGGACGTAGTCTAGTAGTTCATGTAGTTCCGTCTCCGGTGATGCAATTCCCTCGACATTGGTCATCCTGCTTTGTTGCTTGAAGTATTCCACCAAGATATCGCCTGGGATCACTTTTGTGAGGACCTCGACGGGCATGGCGGCATAGAAGAGCTCCGGGCATCCGAGCGCCTTGAGTCCTCTGATGTTGATGTGGACGGTGTCCAATAAGTTGCGCAGTGATGCTACGTCGGTGGAAGATTTTACTGGCTTGATCGCTCGCAGGTTCGCCAAGTAATGCTGTTGAATGATCTTCTTGTTCCCAAATCGATTAGTTAGGAGGGTGATGACATCTTCGTATGACCACTCCGTGACTTGAACGCCGTCGATGGCCTTCACAGCCTGTCCAGTCAGCAGGTTCTTCAAATAGCGGAACCGTTCGATGTCTGTCAGACTCGGGTTTTCATGGACGGCGTGATTAAAGATGTCCAAGAAAGGCTGCCGCTGCGTTGGGCTTCCACTGAAGTGAAGCATCTCAAGTTTAGGGAGACGAGAGCCGACGAGCCTGTGTCTCACCTGATCTTCAAGGGCACGGCTTCCTGCAGTGGCGATACCTTCGTTCTCGACGTTGTTCATTGCAGCACTGTCGGCGATCCTTGACGCTGACACCTTGAGCTGATCCATGTGGTGACAGAGCGACGACAGCGTAGCAGCAGCATTGTCTTCATATTCTGCCACAGAGACATAATCTTCTGCAACTTGATCGTCCGTGAGGTGTCCTTCAAGCTCTAAGTTGAGCGCCCGCAGGCCGTCGTTGCATGCCTTTAGCCTGTCGTGCACCACACGAAGATCCGATGAGGCAAAATGCTTGGAGTCGATGAGTTGCCGTGCCTCGTTTCGTAGACGCGTGTGCAAAGCTCGCTGAGTCGTTCGCTTGCCTTTGATGCGCTCCATCTTCGTTGCGGGTGAAGTCCTTTCGTCGGGTCGCTTGGATCGCAGAGTCCCGGGTTTTGGCACCATAAAATTTTGAATAAAGGTGACTTCGCCGGTAGAGTCGAAAAAAAACAAAGGTTTAATGACTGAACGAGATAAACACGTCCCTGTCAGGCAAACATTCGTTTCGGCACACCATGCGCGAGCCCGCGTCTCGTCCCCAGGCTTGGTTCTCTTGTTTCTTCAAATACATATTCAACAACATTCAACACTAGCACCGCCCGGAGCGTAGCATTGTCCACGCGAATAGCTTGAGTCGACTAGCGGTGCTTGTGTGTGTTCAACCTTTCGTGAGGCCGGCGGAAGTATTGATGTGCGAGTCTGCTTACCCCGGGTACTGCTTCCGGGTGCAACCACAGAGGCTATTGCCAAGGACTAAGCGCTCTGTAGCTGCGTGATTGTGAACTGAAGTTCTATGCTGATTAAAAAAAATGAGATGAGGAGACAAGAAAGGTGCATATTTCTTGGGGCACGAGTGCTCATTCCAAGGTGCGTTGCAGCCAGACGTACTGCGACTCCTCCATAAGGGGTACTCTAGAATCACCAAGGTGAATGCTAATGTCAAGGGACATGTTAGGTGGCCGTCCTTGACCACCTAACATTGCCACTGTAGTTTCCCAATGATTTCAGTTCGACGGCGCAAAAAAAAGGACATGGACAACAGAGAGAAGGCATACCTTGCGCTGGGTGTGTCTTCTCCGTTGTCCGTGTCTTTTTTTTCTACTGCCGAGTCGTACCGAAGTCATGAATTACCAACTTGCCTAAAATGCTGCTCTCCCCAATGCCATGTTCGTCGAGAACACCATAGGGGTGCGAGGCCAGGGGCGATGATGCCATGGCCGTTCTGAGACAAACCCTTGCCTCGCGTTCACATTGAGTTTGCTGGACCTTTGCCGAGCCACTACATATTCATTCTTGAGAAAGCGTTTTCGAAGTGCGGGGAGGCTGTTTCGGCAGCTGCGCAGCTGGCAGACGCAACTATTTGTTGCGTGCGGGTTATGTTTGCTAGCCACGGATTGCCAGACATAAATTTACGCCAAAATGGAGCAGACCTTATGAATGAGTGTTGGAAGAACTTGCTGCCTGCGAATCGCTCCAAACATGTGGTTCAGGGCTTGATGTAAATACTAAAAATAGAAACTTATTGCAGTTGCACGTGCCACACAAGTTGCATCCGTCTAAACTGCAGGACTACCCCCAAGAATCATGGCGAGACTTAGCACGTTGAAAACAGGACATAGAGAAAAAGACACAGGACAGGCGCTGACTGAAAACAGAAGTGTGTTGAAAAGAAAACCCGCATCTTATAGTTGGCAATAACATCACAACTAAAGATCCAATGATATGCCCTCACGTCACCCTCACGTCAGCTAGGCGGCGCCCCTCACTGAGGCGCTCACTCAGGCGGCGCCGCTAAACTCAACGTTTCACGCGTGGCACTACTTACTGGCGTCAAGTCATTCATATGCCGCAGTCTTTCACACACGTCGCACACATATCCAAACGGATTGTTTACGAAGTCCGTCTCAAAGCTCCGAGTCGTACTGGCGCTTTCGCTAAGTTTCGCAGTATAGTCAGTCAATCGGCAAGCCTTGGCGTCATCGACGGCTTCTTGTTTCTGCTGCTGACATGGTCGGGCACGTCGCTCAGCCTCCTGGCGACGCCACTTTGCTAGACGTCCCTCCCTTTGCTCCGGTGTCTCCGCAGCACGTTTAGCCTTCTGTTCCTTCTTCCTACGCTCAACCGCTAATTTCTTGGCAACTACTTGGGGATCCGATGAGTTGAGCTTCTCTGCTCTTCTGCGCCGCTGAGCAGCAATTTCGCTCTCCTCCATGGCTGTACCACACTGGCAAATGCCCCGCTATATGTATGAAGCGCCGCGGCAGACGCGACCAAAGCAGAGGAGAGCAGCGTGGCTCGGGCTGCACGGGGTACGAGCAAAATGCGTCTGCCGCGGCTATGACGTCACTCCTCTGGAATGCGCAGACCGGCGAGGCACGCGCGGCGGCGGCTCCGGCGCGCCAGCTGTGCGCCGTATGACGTCACTGGTCCTCGCGCATGCGCAGCACGGCCCTCCAGGAGCCACGCGAAACTGCATGCTCAACCTCGGCTAGTGTAGCTCAGGCTACAAAAGCGGCAAACACCCGTTACACTCTTTGCAATGCAAAGCCAAATGCGTGTAGGGCGTGCCTTTCAAAGAGCTGCAGTGTGATGTTCCCTTAGACGAACATTCAGGCAGCGCGCAGTTGGCCCAATATACAAAGCACCACACGAGAATGAGACACGCTACACGGGCACAGGGGTGGCTCTGACATACAGTCAACAAACTTTTTCCTGTTTGACGCTGCATTCATTTCATGTTCCATCTGCTGTTCCTAGCCGCGCAATACCTACCGATACTGTTATTCGCATAAAACAGAACGCTTACACCACATCTTGCTTCCACCAAGGTGGAAAGCAGCTTCAATAAGCAGGTGAACCGGATTTCGTGATGACGTTATTGTTTCTGCGTCTAGCAGAATTTTGCGCAGGCTAAAAACAGAATTGGCAGGCGCAAGACATTGAGTCGCGGAGGGTGACTGATAAGTTTGTGGCTGTTCCATGTTTGCATGACATGTCACATCGGCTTAAAAAGGTAGCTGCAAAAATGTGTAAGCGTTCTGTTTTATGCGAATAACAGAATCGGTGGGTTTTGCGCAGCTATGGACGCGAAAGCAACAGCAAATGGAGCAAGAAATGGATGCGGCGTCAAATATAGGAAAAAGTTTTTTTGACTATAAGTGAGGGGTGGTGTACCGTGTGCAATTCTCGTGTGGTGCTTCGTATATTGGGCAAACGGGGCGCTGCCTGAATGTTCGTCTAAGGGAACATCACAGCTCTTTGAAAGGCACGCCTTACACGCACTTGGCTTTGCATCGCAAATAGTGTAACGGATGTTTGCCACTCTTTGATGCTACGCACATTTTGTTTGCCCGCAAGCACCAAATGGCCAGGGAACTAGTTGAGGCTTCCATGATTAAGAAGGAGAATGACACGTGCGTTAGCCACCCCTCGCTACGTTTGTCGGATGCTGAATATGCTTACCATTTTGGATAATCTTGTTACATAACTGTCGGTGTGCTGTTATCGGTGACGTTCGCTTGACTGTTTTATGTCGCTCACGCGTGTTAACTTTTTTATTTTGTTTTTCTTCTTTGTTTTTTTTTCTCACAGGTGTTCACGTGAAGGCATATCTTTGGATCTTTAGTTGTGACGTTATTGCCGACTATAGACTATTTTACGGAGGGGCTTGAGTGCCGCCATGTTGGGCTGTTAGCCTTTGTGTTTCGTATCTTTAACAACAAAACGAACAGCGTTACGGTATGCGCATGCGCATGAAAACTGTTGGGTTGGTGCATACGATGTTTCATGGCCTTATTAATTCACGGCGCGATATACAAAAACAAGAAAACATTGGCTTAACAGCCCAAGATGGCGGCGCCCAGATGGCTTACGGAAAATGGTCTATAAGATGCGGGTTTTCTTTTTAATACACTTCTGTCTTCAGTCAGCGCCTGTCCTGTGTCTTTTTCTCTGTGTCCTGTTTTCAACGCGCTAGGTCTCGCCATGAATCTATACCAGCTCGCCCAGTACACCACTCTACTTCAGTTTGCCACCAAGAAACCACAGTGTGGCCACTAGTGGAGCGGAACTAATCATGGGACATTAGCTAAAAACCACCTTAGCATTGTTATTTGCTGACGTCATACATAATGTCTTGTTGGATCAAATCAATCAGAATATGATCCGCGATGACGGCGCTTGAATCCTTGCAAGGCCAAGAGGTTCGGTATGCGCACGAAACATCTATTCAAGATTACCATGGATGCCAACAAGAGCCAACTGATAGCGCCATCGACAACGCCGCTGATGTCACCTGGTCAGACGGTCGGTGTTGGTGGCGCCGTCAAGAACATCTTCAGCCGTATGTCACCGCAGCTAACGCGCTTCTAATATCGCCGGCTGCGCGTCAGGCTTCTTTGCCGCATCCAAGACTGCCGCATGTGCCACGTGGTTCTTTACCCACAGACATAGGCGTGCGCAGGGTTACCGTTCAGGGGGGGGGGGGGGGCGAAGGTTCGTCGCAGCGTCCCCCCTTCCCTATTAAGTCAATGTATGGGGCAGACTTTGCGCCCCCCCCCCTCTTAGGTTCTTAGGGGACTAGGGGGGGGCGGCCGCCCCCTCTGCCCCCCCTCGTGCGCACGCCTATGCCCACAGAGTATGAACCAGAGCTAGCGGCGCGCGTTGCTGTGCCGTATCTCGGTATAGGCTCCGTGCAGACGTAACCCATGAAGGTGTCTCTAGCGGCAATAAGCGCAGATTTGGAAGGATGTTCTCAGCCGCTCGCACAGGGGAGCAATCGCGGAACGACGCCTTTTCCGATGCCTTGGAAAAGGCGTCGCAATCGGCCAGCCGCGAGTGTTGGACGATAAGAATAGCGTAGCATAAGGCATCGCTCCGCGATAGCACCCCAGCAGCGGCCATCACAGTGCAATCGCTGCTGTCGTCTGTTTCAAGCTGCCGCTGAATTTGGTGCCGCGTTAGCCCGAGGGTGATAAGCTGTGAGCGCTTATTGAACGAAGCGGCCCGCGCTACACGCGTGCAGATTCGCTCAACTGGCTCGTCGCCTCCGTTGTCGTTTTCGCCAAGAATTTGATGTGGCCGCATTCACCTGAGCGTGCAGGAAGTCTAGCGAAAAAAAGAACACGCACTACCGTTTTCTCACGACTGCTAACAATTTACCGTCTTTTGAAAGCAAACGAGAACGAAAACGCCCCTCAAGCGAAGCGCCAAAGCACAGCGCAGTGGCTTGCCGCCGCTTCCGTCGTCTGCTACCGTATCACACCAAATCTGCAGCCGTGGCCGCTTTGGCGCTGGAGGCAGCGCGCGAGTGTGGCGGCTCCTAACGTATGCACGGTGCCCATACAGAAAGTGAAGCTGAACAGAATGAAGGCTCCGAATCACTGACTGTTTCCACTACCGACGGCAATACTGTAAGTACACTGACGCTGCGAAGAATCGCCAAGATAAGAAAGTCACTTGCGTGTTACTGACTACGAAGACCCATAGAAATTCTTGCTTCAGTTGATTGGGAGGTGTGTAACAGATAACTGTTAAAGCACGCGCCGATACACTGATGCTTTGTTTTACTAACAGCATGTTCCGCCAACACGATGTTTAAAGCAGAGAATACGTGGTGATACATACGGACGTTTTGCATTGTGAGCGGGTGCTGTTTCACACCGGCTGCGCTCAGTGAAAAGTAGGTTGCGCTGAAAAACTGCAGCACTCTTCAAGCTCATTTCACCTGGAACGTAAAAGCTAAAGGGTATGGCCAGCGCATCGCTAATAGCTATATGGTTTTAAAAGAGTTGACTGTTGGGCTAGTTGGTGTTTTGACATAGAATCCATCGTGAGTAGCGCAATCGGACAGGACTCACAGCAAGGGACCGACGAGCACAGGCGCCTGTGCTCGTCTGTTCCTTGCTGTGTGTCCTGTCCGATTGCGCTACTCACGATGGTTTCTATGTCAAATATAGGGTTAGGCTAATGCATCGACCCGAAGCCGATGGAGACGGTTTTTAGCCTGCATTGGTTTTGAATGATGCAGGCGGAAAAAAAACAGAGGGGGGGCCAAAGAAACTAATGAGGGCAATACACAGTCCGACTAACCTGCTGTTGGGCACTGGGTTACGGATCCATTGGATGAGCTGCCAGTTTGTGAGGAGCCAGACATCGCCTTTGGAAAGTATGTGGTCTAGGAAGCGCAAGAAGCCCTTCTTGTGATGCTGCGTGTTGAACCAGGCCGAGTGATAGAAGAGGTTGAACGGCGCCCGGTTGCTCTTGTAGTGGCGGTTGAAGTTCTTCAGTAGCATCTTGTAGACGCCCTCATCATCGGCCGGGTTCGAGCATGCGTCGCCCATGGAGCAGCGACCACCGCGAAGGTCGATCCACATCACCATGCCAACCTGCATTTAATGGTGCACAAGCAAATTTATCTTAGGCATAAGGACCTCGATTGACTGCTTCATTGCAAATGTAGTTTCTCAGCGCAAACAAGAGAACAAAAGAAGAAAACTCAAACAGGTGATGTGCTGACCTACAACAGGACGTTGATTCCTTGAAACTCACATGTGATTTCAAGTGGTCTCAAGTGAATGAACAGTGAGTTCCAAGCGCGGTGTAAGATATAAATATCTTACACCGTGGTTCCAAGTCAGGGCTGGTCCTCTTTTATGTATTTTTACGCGATAGCGTTAAAGAGCTCGTTTTGCAGATTTCGGTGTCGGCGTCGGTGTAGGCATCGTTGGTTGTGACCGAAAAATCAGCGTTGTCCGTGATCGAAAATTCGAGAAAGACGCAAATGAAATAAATAATACAAAAATCTTCGGTTCGAGCGAGAATCGAACCTAGGCCTTTTGCGTGGCAAGCAGTTGTTTTACCACAGAACCACGCCTTTGCTTGAAACTGCTTTGCAAAAAAAAAAAAAAGAAAACAACGCTATGAATTTCATGTAGTGGGAGGAGTCTGTTTAACGCATGTAATATTGCGTGGCAGAAGCGTAGAATAACGCTTCTGCCACGCCCATTCATTACCAAGCGCTCTGACATATTTAATCGTCATCGTCAGCAAGAGCATCAACAAAGTGAGCAGTTCGCATGTTGCACTTACGGACGCTTAGTGGACCCTTCGCTGATTTGCAAAACGAAGGATTATGGTGTAGTGGGAACTCCGCCACTTTACTTTCAGTAGCCATTCTAGGATAGTTTGAAACGGCCAATGTTACGCACACAGAGGTTCGTTTCCTTGCGGTATGGTTGAGGCATCCACCGAGAACCGAAGCACGTTAGCCATTTAGAAGGTGACGTACACGGGGCCCAAGTACTACATTATTGTGTCTGGACTCGTGCGTGTGCTCTGAAGAGATTATGGTGCCATTTATTTTCAGACTTCAGGTTTGGTTTACCACCCCACAATTAAAAAATACACAACATAAATGTAATTTCCATTGTGAAGATAGCGCACAATATCGCAGGACGCTTAAGCGACCTGCGATATTGTGTGCTATCGTGCGACAGCGACATTCGGCCCCGTCCGCATCGCACTTTGTGGCACTTGCTTTTTAAATGCCAAGCATTTCTTAGCGAACTTCGGCGACTTTGAGCGTATCTATCTATCTATCTATCTATCTATCTATCTATCTATCTATCTATCTATCTATCTATCTATCTATCTATCTATCTATCTATCTATCTATCTATCTATCTATCTATCTATCTATCTATCTATCTATCTATCTATCTATCTATCTATCTATCTATCTATCTATCTATCTATCTATCTATCTATCTATCTATCTATCTATCTATCTATCTATCTATCTATCTATCTATCTATCTATCCGCCTGCGACTTTGTGCACTCCTGGCCGTATCGTTAATGGGATTTATACCAAATTTTGTATGGCATAACATGACCGTATGACGAACATAAATGGCTGGTCATATCATGAAAATCATGACTAACTTGTCATGAAAAGTGTGATTTACATGCCACGCTCATGGCGCGCTCGCGGCCTTTTCGTTTGCTTGATATACGCGAAATTTGGGATGGAGTGACATGACTGTATAACGAACATAAGTGGCAGGTGGTAACATGAAAATCTTGGCATGCATGTCATCTACAACGCCATTTACATGCCATGCTCATGGTGCGCTTGCGTTCAGTTCGCTAGCTTGATATACACCAAACTTGGTATTGAGTGACGTGACTGTATGACGAACATAAATGAAAGGTCCTAACATGTAAAACATGACATGCAAATTATGTAAAGCATGATTTGCTCCTTCCTGTCTGCTTCGCATTACATCGATTCCCACAGTGCGTGGGATCTGCCGGCTTTTTCTTGAGTCACACAACCACGTGAATATCAACAGAACACTCCTTTCTGGGTGCAATGTACGAGTAACTTGTTATTGTTTGTTCCCAATCAACACTGTGTGCTGCACCAGACACTTGTAGACAGTACGGAATACACCACAGACGTCTGAAGAGGCCGGTTGCGAGAGGGAACGTCTGTGCGCCTGAGATTTTTGCGAAGTAGCGACATACCCACCACGTGTCTGCAAGGGAATATGCGCTCTTGCCTGATGGCACGCTTTGGTGATGATGAGGTAGATGGCGCTGATAACTAATCATGCGTGAGATCTTGTAATGGGTGGCCAGCTTCAAACTGCCCACTCGTAACGCAGTTCGCATGCTGTGACGCCCGATGGCAATCTATACTCTTCTGCCACGCAGTATTAACGCGATATTACATTGTGTACTGTGGCTATCTGCCCGGCGTGCCCATCGCTAGACTCACGTACAGAAATCATCATGACTAACGCACAGAAATGAAAAATTCGTAATGAGGGGGTGTGTACTGGAGGCGACGTTTCGACAAGCAGACTTTTATTTGTCAAGGCTGCAACTGCAACTAGCACAAACCCCGTTTACGAATTTTGCATCGCGAGCTTCCGTCTTTCTTACACAAGCCTAGCAATTTTTGAGGTGCTGAAAATAATAAAACTGGCACGTCATGTTTGTTGGCGATCTACTTTAGTCTATGCGATATCTTGTGGATGTAGGGAATGACCACGGGCAGTTGCCTTTGTTTTTCGGCTTTTCTTTTCTTCTTTTTTGCAGACATATTACGAAACCTTTTTTTCCGCGTTAGCCACAATTATTGAATCAGCACCTCAAAAATTGCTAGGGTTGTGTAATAATGTTAATAACAAACAAGGAAAGCAAAAAAGAGAAAGAAATACGCAATCAGCTACAAACCAAGCTTCCCTTCAGTGTGATGTAGCAGTTGCATACAGTTTGCCATTAACATGCGAAAGAAAATATATCAGGCAGACCTCAAGATGTGTTAACACTAGGCTTAGAGAGCACGGGTATAATTGACAACAGATAATCCCTTCAGCAACCCCCCTGTAACCTATGCACATGCGCACCTCAGTTCGAAAAACAATAAGAATTGATGAAGTTTAAGCGTCCCGAAACCACGATATAATTATGAGAGACGCCGTAGTGGAGGGCTCCAGTAATTTCGACCACCTGGGGTTCCTTAACGTGCACCTAAATATAAGTACAAAAACAAAACCAGCAATTACGAAGCGGATAAAATACGACAGGGAGAGCATAGTGCCACGCGCGTTTCCTATTTTCGCTTTTGCTGTATTCGGTTTTCGCCCACAAAGACTGTCAGCAATGCTCAGCGCAAACCGCGCCTCATTGTTCGAGAAGCTTCGCGATTATTGTAGATCGTTTTGTTAAGACTGCGCGCAAGACGCGAACACTCGAGGTTATTCCAGAGCTTGTGCGACAACCAGTGATAAGGCTGGAATATTCGATGACACACGTATAAATGCCGACTCGCTTCACCGCTTGTCAGTTTATCGACGGCCGACGCTGGCCGACGCTCTGTATTGCTGTAGTCTGACTTTCAGTTTCACGGCCACAAGTTCGGCCAAAGAAAGAGTTTATTCTCTGACACTCCGACTTTTGCCTTCGTCGACGTCGCGAACACGTGGCATCTAGTGGAGGTGATGCTTCAGTGAGCCATCAATATCATTTTTTCCTGCTCAAGTCGATTTCGTGGTGGACGCCACATAGGCGGGGTCAAGTGCGCTATCTCTTTCCACATGCTTTTTTATTTTTTTTTCATGTCGACTGCGCATGAAGAACGAAAACAATTGATTTTTGCGCTCGTTCTGTTAAACTGTGTCCTGTGTGCTTTGTAGTGTGTTTTTTGTAGCGTTTCGCTACCGTAAGCGCATCGTCAAGCCCACACGAACCAACTATAGGCCCTTTCGTAAAGGGGCTATAGTTGGTTACGCAAAGGGGGGCAGGAAGATGCAGTCCTTTCTTCGAGCGCGCGGCTTACTTTCAGTGTGGCCGCGAGCGCGTGCGTGGGCACGTTGCGGCGACCGCTGTAACTGCACAGCTCAAGGTGGTCTTATCAGCCAATGGCCGTGGTCATTGTGCGGTCGTAATTTGGGTTGACGTCATCATTTGTCGAGAAAAGAGGAAAGGACTTTTAGCTCACTTTGAGAATTAATTATAAGATTCAGGCCGCGTGTTGCGCTATAATGTTTTGAGGAGCCTCGACTACCGATTGGCAGCGTTTTCTGACTATGTTGTAAAGTGTTGTAGGGCCCCTATAAGAACGCTGCGTCATAGTAACAGCGCACGCGCACCTTATGACAGGCAAGTTCCGGGAGAGCGGTAGTAATGCAAAAGAAGGCGTATGAACTAGAAAGCTTTCGTTGCTGAGTGGCAGAAAGACGCCCTA
Organism: Rhipicephalus appendiculatus; assembly: GCA_030522465.1. Classification (NCBI taxonomy): domain Eukaryota; kingdom Metazoa; phylum Arthropoda; class Arachnida; order Ixodida; family Ixodidae; genus Rhipicephalus; species Rhipicephalus appendiculatus. Next base: position 34,633 of record JALIZH010017875.1, read on the forward strand.
AATACGCCTCTTCGGCGGCAAAAGCGTGCTCGATTTTGTGTATCTGCGGTTTCTTTGTTCTTGGTTTTAGAGTACGCCCAAGTGAACCAAGTGGGCCACTTGACGTGAGTGAGAGCATGAACGGCAGCACCTTGCCTACGGGACCCACCTCCCAGACTCCCGGGAAGGACTTGCTCGGGCATGGTGTGATCATGCACTCGTGGTTGATGGCGTAGTCCAGAGTGTAGGGCCAGAAAGGCGGGTTGTTCTCGAACACCGGCATGGACGAGTCGTAGGTGAAATTTGCCTCGTGCAGCATCTCGAACATCTTGTTGCCGCCGATCTGCAGGAAAGGCGCGCGCATGCCGCGCACATCCTCCAACTTGACGCCACCGAACAGGTGCAGGATTTCCCGCTGGCCAGCCACCTCCTTGAACCACTGCTGCTTGGAGAACTTCTCGCCGAAGCTGTGCCTGCGAGTCGATCAGCGCCGTATAATTGACACACACGCCTGAGCATAGCAGTGCTTTTGTCTGGGCAAGTTGGTGCGACATTCGCCAAAATAAAACAGCACGAAAGACGGGACGAAAGACACAGTACGATCCTGTCGCAGCACTGGTCCGGTCGTACTGAGTCTTTCGTCCCGTCTTTCGTGCTGTTTTATTTTCGCAAACGCCTGAGCACTCACTCTGAAGAATATACTTCCGCTTGACTTGCTACACATCTCTAAAATAGTGTGCGCTTTCTTTGGTTTAGGTTTAGGAAACGAGTCGATAAATGTAAGTATTGCATACTTTGATTGACGATGGTATTCCTGTGCTATATTGAAAGTAATGAATACGGAAGACAAAAATGTTCGAGGAGTTACTGAGAAGGTTGCTGCACTGTCAGTTCATTTCATATTGGCTGTCCCATCCATGCTGGAACATTCACTTCAATTTTGTTGCCATGCAGTTATGGTAAAAAAAAAAAAACCCGGCAGGTCTTACCCATTGTGGAAATCAATTTCATGCGAAACAGTCAGCGAGGCCAGGGGCGCTATGCAGGATGGCCCGAGCTTGGCGAAACTCGGGATCTTTCCGAGCTCTGGCGACTACCTCTTTTGAACGAGCCAACAATACGAAAAGGTCAGATCCACCCTTCAGCGCGCGCTGCGTTCCATTGGTTACGATGGAACGCGGCGTCACGTCAAGGACGGTCAACAAAATTGGGCGGTGTTTTCAAACCAGAGGCATCTTCTTTCATTTGTTTGTCGTTCCACTGAGTTCGGAAGTGCACCCATGCAATAAAAGTGCCAGAAAGGTTTACTGATGATATTTTTTAAAGGCAGGGGCTGTTTAAATTCGTTTTGAAGCTTTTAATGTCTGTACTAAGTATCCTTTAGAATAATTAGCACGGTGACCTCTGAGATTAGTTCCGGCCGAGCACCTTACAATATCGCGACCGTAGCTAAACCCGAGGCCACGTGTACAATCATCATGGTTAGCCCGCACATTCTTGCGCGTTGCTCGACTGGCGCGCGCCCTTTTCACCCCTTCATGGTGTGCTCGCTGCCCGAGGACGTGCGCCCGGCTGATTAGCTTAGTGGCTGGGCGGTACACTTAGCTAAATAAGTCAAGAGATGCTATGAACAAGCTAATTAAGCCAAGGCATGCTAAGATCGAGCTAATGAAGCCATACCTTACTAAGACCATGCTAATGAAGCCGTGTAAAGCTATGACCGTGCTAACTAATACCAGGCTAATTAACGCGACGTTAATTATAAGCACGCTAAGTTAAGTCATCCTAATTAGACCTTAATAATATGATGCTAATCAAGATCATGCGAATTAGGTTGATGTTAATTACCTGCATACTAATCAAGATCATACTAATTGCACCCGAGATAATTATTGCTGTTTTAGTTAAAACCTTACCAATCAAGACAAAACTGTTCAATATTTTGGTAATTAAGTCCTGCCTAATTAGTATAATCAAAATTAAGACGGAGCTGATGCGTTATTTACTTCGAAGCGTATACCGAGCAGACTCAGTAGACGACCGACTTAAAACGCTGGAAGAAGCTAGGTGATCACAAGCTCCTCTATGGCTCCAGCCTTGCACAAGTAGTGCAAGTTGACCAAATTATTTTATATGCAAAGAAGCTGCTGCTTAGCGTCCCCCGGCATGAAACCTTTGACAGTCACACCGGCACCATGACAGTCACGAGTTGAACTGGGGCCTTCTCAGAATCAACGAGCTTGTACCCGAGTTCACGCGTCAATCAGTTTGATTGACAGACGCCCGCGGCGCAGATCGGGTCCACCCACCGCGTTTGCGCTTTCCAAGGAGCAGTGCTCACGCCGCAACACCAGCGAGCGGCATGATTCATCTGTCAGCTTTATCGCGCAGGCTGTGCACACACGCACGAAGAAATCAAAGTTATATCATCACGTGGCTGCGATGTCTCGCATTCAATTTCACCGCGCTCACGACGTACCACTCACAGCCGCGTTGCCGCAATGATGCGAGCGCCCCTGGTGAGAACCTGTCCGAATATTTATCCGCAATATTTGATACAAGCGAAACGAGCTGCACGAGAGTGTAGCGTGTGCACCCTTGTTGCCTTCGAGAGTGGAAATTTCCATGCTGCGGGTGGAACGAAAGAACATGCCCGAAAGTGGAAGAACGCCCACGAACACGCCTGTGGGAGGCGCAATGCTGAGTTGGCAAAAAGACAGCGCGACAATCACGCTGACGTCGCTGCACTGTTGAAATGTGGACTGAGTGGCGGCGCGGACGTGTTCGCACGCGGTGTTTCTTTGATTACCGCCGCAGATGCCCCACATGCGTTTTTGACGCCACGCTCGTTCATGTAGCCGTTTTTGTCAATGCTGCTATTACTCGCTCCGCTCTGTCTTTGTGCCATGACCGTCGCAGTGCGAGCTCGGAGCAAAGTCGTGTGCCCGAGAAGCTCAGGCCATCCTGCACAGCACCCCAGTGCCGGAATTCTCGCTTTGAGCCAAGCGTTGCGGGGTAGGTTGACGTCTTTGTGTAAATTGAGTATTGGTGCGCATAAAGTGGACTTCTCCGGCACGCCGAGCACACCGGCGTGTAAAGGGTACCTCATGGTCCGACACCACGTCGGCACTCTCGTCAGACCGGAGACGTCAGGTCAGTTTTATCGCCACGAAGTGCTGCTACGGTGCGACGACGTGCATAAGCGGCTGTCGTAGGCGCATTCGCGCAACGCTTGATTTTGTCTTGCGGATTCGTAGGTGTACACTCATTTATAATGGATGCGGATAGCCAACACAGCAATCACAACTGGCGTTGTCCGGACAAGACGCTTGCGCAGGTTCTTTTTCGGAAACGGTTTCAAGTACTGGCGTAGCTCAGTCGTAGAATACTTGACTGCAAAGCAGAATGCCTCGGTTCGATTCCGAACCGTCATTTAGATTTTATTCCTTGCTTGTATCGGGATATTTCACCCAGCGACAGCGCAACCGACGCCGGCACGGCATTTTCTGTGACAGGGGCTGTTTCACGCTGTCGAGTTATGATTTCCAAAGTCTGGATTGACATGGACTGCTATGTGCTACACGTGACTGGCGGTGCACACAATTTTGGTGCGCACAAAGTTAAGCAGACGACGAGGCGGCTACATATATATATATATACACTCAAACCTCGATATAACGAACCCGGATATAACAAAATATCGGTTATAACGAAGTAAATAAAGAATAGCCTTGCAATAGACAGTGTTAGGAATATACTTTTATAACGAATTTTCGACATAACGAACTTATTTCCGTGTAAATGCAACTTCGTTATAATGAGGTTTGAGTGTATATATGTATATATATATATATATATATATATATATATATATATATATATATATATATATATATATATATATATATATATATATATATATATATACGGAAGCGAGAAAGTACGAAGTACGTCGAAACACCTTTAATGTTCACAAACGTTTCGGCTGGTGGGCCAGCCTTCGTCGTACCCAAAGTCGTCGATCCCCCTCGACTCAAAGCGAAAAATCGGGCTCATGCTGCTACTCACCGACTACTTCGCACGAAATGGATTCCGCCATGCGTAAGATTTGCCGGAATTTTTTCTGGTTCTTCTCCAGCATGTCTTTTGTAACGTGCTGACAAAATAAGCTTTCGCCATAATTTTTACTTTTAATTGTCTGCGTCATTTCCACTGCTCTTTGACCACTTCGTTCCAGTAGAATTTACTGTTATGTCAAGGCAATATTCAGGACAGATATATAATGGTCCGGGGGTGCCTGGAGTATACAATAACTAAAATTCCACTATCTACTACGTAAAATAGCGAAATATGGTCTAAATTATAATAATGTTATTCATTAGCATACATTATTCCCAGGTAGCACACATGGTCTAGAAAACGTCAATTTTATAGCATAAATGAAATAAAACGGAATTCTAAATGAATCCCGACGTTTTAAAAACGTCGCAGAAAAGCCGCATTATATCTCTCTTTCGTTACGTTACGAAAACGCACTTCTTAAGACCATTTTTGTCTGCCACGTCTTGTAAAGAGATATTTCAGGACATCTGTTGAATTCTAAACCAATTTCAACGTTCTAAAAACGTCACAGAAAAGCCTTATTATATGTCTTGTTTGCGACGTCTAGAAGACGTACTTTATAAGAAGTTTCCTCGCCGAGCAATAGATCGTGCTCCGTTTGCTCTATGCATGCACGGCATGCACGGGAAGAGAAGAAAGCGCCGACGCTTTCTTCTCTTCTGCTCATCCCTTTTTCACGAAATGTATTTTGCGCCTCAGTCATATGTACCTCTGCAATGTCAGTTAAGGTCGTCGATTTCCCATTTGCGGTCGCGCTCGCCGGTCAAGCCCTATATTGCTTTGTTTAGTGCTTGTGTCGTGATTCATGGACGCTGTGAACGCAGCTGTGAGGAAACTATACTGCGCTGCGTCTGAAATTTGTGGGCCCGAATGCAAGTATGTCTCTGTGGAGCGGCTGTTACGCTGACCGACGGTTTGGCAACTTTGGGCCTAGTGCCATAAGATTCCCTACAGAAAAATTTACTCATCAGCTTGCGCGCGGGACACACTCGCAACATCCTTTCTTCTAAGATTGAGGGACGGAGGTGGTTACGTTGATGTGCGAACATTAACGGCGAGAGCCGTTGATGTTCTTGTTGTTGTGACCTCTAACATGGCTCATAGCCCCTCAGGGGCCAAGAATTGAATAATTTGGTCGAATTCTTCATTTTTAGTGGACCAGTGGTGAGCTGTGGGATTTACCCAACTTCTGTGGCACATACGCGTTTATGACAATAGTTCTCTAGTAGGCCTCACAGTGGTACATACCCGTTAAGATAATTATAGATTTCTGCGATAGACTCACGAGGACTAAACAGCTTCACTGTTAAAAATGGTATCGTTACCAAACCAATGAATGGCTTCCTGTCGGGAGGCACTTACGTGACGGTGTGCGAGGCCATCTCGTGTCCCTTTGAGTAGAGCGTCTGCACCTGGCCATAGTCGGTCCACTCATGTGACACGTAGAAAGTTCCGCGAATCGGGCAGCCGTTGGGGTTCTTGCGGCCTGTGTCGAAGATCTCCGTGTAGTGGTCAAAGTTCAAGTCGTTCACCGCATCGTCGAAGGTCAGAAGCACCACCTGCGCGCAACATCGAACGCGTCTTGTCAAAGCCACTTGAAGTATTCACAACCAAAGAAGTATTGAGCACGCCGTCACGCGTGCCTTAATGTCAAACAACTCAAGTAAGTTCGCCCAGTCATGTGGTTATGATCCGGAAAAACCGAATGCTGCATTAGTGTAATCTTTCATTCATGGGTGTGCAAAATCCCCGCTGTTCTACTGGATGGCTAGGCGAACACTATGTGCAATACGTGCTCTTTGGTAAATGATAGCCTTCTTGGACCGACAGGAAGTTGAGCTAGCTGGTCAGTTTGATCGTGGAAGTAAGGCCCTGTATTATAAAAGACGGTAAGGCGAGTAAGCACGGGCAAAGAGAAGAGCAAAAAAAAAAAGTCACAGTTTCGCCACAAGGCGAAGCAATGAATGCGATAGCAACAAATTGGAATGTCAAGCGACGAATGGCAAGCAGGTCGAAACGTGCAGCGCGCTGCTCAAGCACACATGACGCACGAAAACAACACGCACAGGACGAGAGAGAACTAACAACTTTCACAGCTCGACACTTAACGCGCTGCTCAAAGAAAAAAGTCACAGTTTCGCCACAAGGCGAAGCAATGAATGCGATAGCAACAAATTGGAATGCCAAGCGACGAATGGCAAGCAGGTCGAAAGGTGCAGCGCGCTGCTCATGCACACATGACGCACGAAAACAACACGCACAGGACGAGAGAGAACTAACAACGTTCACAGCTCGACACTTAACGCGCTCCTCAAACAAAAAACGACGGACGAAACGTATTCACAGGTACAGACGAGCGCGAACTAACAAGTGTCACAGTTGTTCCTTCGCTGTGTTTGGAAAGCGTGTGCTTTTCGCAAACGAGGGGACTGCCGCGAGCGAAGTGACCTTCGTGCGCTCGGTGACTACAATGCAATCGTTCCGGCGAACGCCCAATTCTCCCCCCCCCTCCCCCCCGAGAGATAAGTGCACGCAAGGGCGTCTACCCCCCACGGAAGCAAAGTGCGCGAGACAGCGTGAGGGAGATGAGTGCGTGCGCGCGGGCGTCGCGACGAGCGGGGCGGGCACCGAGCTAAGTTCCGCCGAGCGCAGCCTTTGCGCCTTCTCGCTGGTAATGCTGAAAACGCGCTGAAAACTCGCTGTATATAAATAGCTCACCAGAGTTGCCACCAGAGTTGCCTGGTAACACTGGTCTCCCCCTCCATTCGCCTCTTCCGTGTGAGCGGGGAGACATTTAGGGGGAATTCTCCTCGCGACTTCACGTCACTAGGCTCCGCCTTTATCCCCCGAGGATTTGTCCCTCGTGTGAATACCCCTATAAGCGCGCGCGCGAACGGGCGTCTACCCCCTACGGTACAAAGTGCGTGAGCGCATGAGCGCGGGCGTCGCGACGAGCAGGGCGCCGCCGAGCTAAGGCCCCGCAAAACGCGCCCTTTGCGCCATCTCGCTGGTAATGCTGAAAACACGCTGAAAACTCGCTGTATATAAATTAGCTCGCCGTTTGAACGTTGAAGGACGTGCGCTTTCGTGGCTCAGCGGTTAGCGCCACGCGCTGCAGAGCGAGAGGTCCCCCTCGTTTGCTGCCGCGCGTCGGAAACATGTTTCTGAATTATTTTTTTGTGGTTTTTATAAATATATAGATACATATACATATACGGGACATGACGGCGACAACCAGCCGTGAGTGTCCATATAATTGCTATCGCAATAAAACACCGCGTATCAACTGGAAGGGCGTACTACCGCGGAAAATAAAGCAGATACAAAAAGATTAGTTGAGGTCCTGTCGGCGAGAGCTCCGCCGGACTAACAATAAAGTTGCTACCAACCAAGGTATAACTCTTGTAATCTTGGTCATTACGAGCGAAGATATGTGTGGCTTGGTTTCGCAAAGGCTATTAAGTTTCGCTAAAGTTGGGCTTTATTGGAAATCTGATAGCGTGGCCCATTGTGTTCTTTGAATGCTGACAAAAGCGGTCTTATGGTCGATGAACGTGTGTTGGGGGGCTGGTTGTTAAGACATATTTTATAAACTTAAACTGCGCTATGAAGGGGAAAATTGACAACCACCCGTTTGTAGCACGAAGCCACAAGGAAATCCGTACGGATTTCTCAGAAAGAAAAGCTTCTTAGTTGCCGAAAAATTCGTCCTGGTCCGGGGTTCGAACCCGGGACCAACGCCTATCCGGGGCGGTCGCTCTACCTATTGAGCTAACCAGGAAGCTAGCAATTGGCAGCGCGAGGGCGAATTCATCGACAACTCGAAGCACATGGACACAAGTATTGCAAATGAGTTCTGCGGAAACCCGCAAGGTGGTGGAAGGGTTATGAAGGGGAAAATTGACAACCACCCGTTTGTAGCACGAAGCCACAAGGAAATCCGTACGGATTTCTCAGAAAGAAAAGCTTCTTAGTTGCCGAAAAATTCGTCCTGGTCCGGGGTTCGAACCCGGGACCAACGCCTATCTGGGGCGGTCGCTCTACCAATTGAGCTAACCAGGAAGCTAGCAATTGGCAGCGCGAGGGCGAATTCATCGACAACTCGAAGCACATGGACACAAGTATTGCAAATGAGTTCTGCGGAAACCCGCAAGGTGGCGGAAGGGAACTTCCGTCTCATTTGCAAAGAACTCATTTGCAATACTTGTGTCCATGTGCTTCGAGTTGTCGATGAATCTGCCCCCTCGCGTTGCCAATTGCTAGCTTCCTACTCTTCCTACAATTGCTTGCATTTACTACTAATAACATACCATATACTTTCCTTGGCATTA
>JALIZH010017876.1:0-39249 GCA_030522465.1 Rhipicephalus appendiculatus
TATAGTTGATTCTTAAACAGCAAGCAATGTTTTCGCAGATAAATGGGACAGTTTGATGCCAAAACCTGGTGAATGAGGGTATGAAATTGTGCGCCCATGGTTGATTTTTTAGGGGTGAAGCTCCTTAAGGTAGATGCTTGTACATGACTCCTCCGGTGTAGCCACGCTGGTGCGATGACGATGACGCTGCGATCACGGCACAGTACATGCAAGGTAACCATTATACGCCATGACGATGACGATGACGCTGATGACGATGAAGAATAAGCGCGTTCCAGACCACACATTGTCCTTCTGACATGGCTGAAAACGATCGCGAACGTGCTCTCGTCCGCTAAAGGCAAAGTGGCAACGCCGACACCAAGCTGCTACCCCGGTGTGAGGACGCAGGGATCGGCGGTCAACAGCAAAAACACATTGTATATACTGTACAGATGCATTGTCGCTAATTTACATGCGTGAGTGGGCAATGTCACGGGTGATTTACGGGAATAATGATCCCCAGTGCTTCGCCCACTCGTCATAATTCACTTTCTGGAAATGTCAATTTTTTTTCGATTACTTGCTTTCTTGTGCACCACCTTACATGCATTATGTGACGTAGGTGAACAGCTTTATAGCCCATTTTAGCAGAGTTTTGTTCATGTTTCCACCTTTTTAAAGAAATGTATCTTTAACTATATTGGTGAGGTCCGGAAGACGAGTTGAAAGACAGCCGAAAAATTTTTCGTGATTCACTTCCTGGCAATAAACCTGCAGGAAAGGCTCAGCTGATTGAACTTACTACTTGGCCTTACTACAAATGAATGAAGGCGATACCAATAAATTTGCGATACCCTGTTTTTTTTATTCGGTGCACTGTACTTTGCATTCGAAGTAGTCGGCGGTGAAACACCGTTGGTGCCTGTGGAACCTGCACTACTCCGACAACGAGCCGTCACACGCTAACACGACGAGAGAAGCACAGAGCATAACTAGAGTGACACATAACTACATCTAGGGCGACTCCCCGAAGCTAGCGCGGCCAGTGTTTGTTGCTGCTATCAAAACGCTTTCACCATGACCTCCGAGATTGCGCGCCGGTGCGCAATCTCGTACACCATGCTTTAACTGCGTGGTCGACGACGAATCGTTCCCTATTGGTGCTAGTGTCATGTAGCGTTACTTCTCTTCATCGCTCACAGACGGCGGCACCGCCTGGCACCGCCAATAGAGAGCACCCAGCGAGAGAGATTTTGTGAGAGATATAAGGCGCGTTGGCAAAATGCCCGTCGTCTGCCTCTTTGACTTTGACTTTATTCAGGTAGTTTTTTATACCTAGTCTTTACCTCAGTCAGTAGAGTTTCGGGTACTTACCGTCGCGGGCCGAGGAGTCGGAGGTTCGATTGTGGGTTGGGGAACATTTTTCTAAAAGTTTTTCTTTCTCATTTGGTAGCGTCCATTTTATCAACGTGTTAAGACGTTTATTGGCGGGCACTCGGCGACGATGCACGACAGCGACAGCCAAGGCGGGGACCGACTCTCAGCACGAGCTGCTCTTTCTCTTCGAAGAGGGCGACCCACTTGAAGGCGCTGGAGAGGACGACCCCCTATATAGTTCCAAAGCCTCGCTACAATTACCCCGGGTACGAAAAGGGAGCCGCCTGGCGACCTAACAGCTGGTTACTATCAGCGGGTCATAGTAGAAGTTGAGGCGCTCCACAGTGACAATGTCGCGCCCTCGACGGCGCATGTCCGAAGATGGTTCGATGGGTACGATCAGGTAGTTTACAGGGGAAGTGCGTTCGACGACACGGTAGGGGCCTTCGTATTTGGGCAGTAGTTTTGAAGAGAGGCCAGTTGCAGTGGTAGGGATTACGTTCCACACGATGCACGAATAAACCTGAATGTACGTTATATTTGGCTGGCGTCCCCAAGATCATTGTTGTTCTGTAGCTAGGCGCTTTCCCCGACGCACATTTTGAGTTCCCGCATGGCCTAACGCCGGTACACAATGGAAGAGTTCTGAACGAGCACATAGGAAATGGTAGGGTCACAGTGCTGGCCGGTGTGAACATTTGTGAAAATATATTGGAATATACATAAGAACAGCCATGGTGTGACACCCTGTTCACGCGGCGACTATGGACGAGCTCTAAGTATACTCGTTCGTAAAAAGAGGAATAATCTTCGAGCGCATTCCAACTTTCAGTCATGGCTGTACTCGCCACTAACCTCCAGAATGACAGCATTGTTTTTTTCAAAGAGGCACACGACAAAATATGAATATAAGATCAAGCAAAATTATTCCAGTTTACTGACACTACTTCCCCAAGTGTATCAATCTTTTGTCAAACGTGCACCAATAACAGTTTGGATGTTTTTAAATGCGAAGCATTTCTTTGCCTACTGTAAGCACTTTTGCGTTTCTATCTATCTATCTATCTATCTATCTATCTATCTATCTATCTATCTATCTATCTATCTATCTATCTATCTAGCCGCCTACGTCTGGTAGCTCTCGTGATGGCCTCCCGAACTTGGGGTAGACCAAAATTTGTGTGGAAGGGTAAGAGGTATTGACGAATATGTCTGGGTGGTCATGACATGAATAACGTGAAAATCCCGTCGCGTACGTCGTCAAGCTCATTTCGCCAGACACGTGTGGCTCATACCCGTATACCACGGGCCGCGGAATGCGGGTATGCGCCACAGGACTTTGACAATTTATATCTACCCAGGAACGGCGAGAACAGGCATTGGTAATTTAAATGCGAGAGCGTTAAGAGAAATTGACATCGGTGGCATTCACACTGGTAATTTAAAGGCGACAGCGTTAAGAAAAACGAACATCGGCGGCGTTCACGCCAGGAATACAAATAAAAGAAATCATAGTCCCAGCAGGAATCGAACCCAAGCATTCTGCGTGGCAATCAAGCATTCTACCACAGAGCCACGTCAGGTCTAGAAACTGCTTTGGAAAAACACCCTATGCAGGCGTAATGTTGGTGAAACGTATATTGTGGTTGCAGTGCTGGCAATCTAATTTTATAAACATTACATACGTGCTCCTATGACGAAAGAGTCATGTCGGGTTAACGTCAGTTGTATACTTAAGCGCCATCCATTGTAGTTGGTCTACGAAGCACTATCCAGGGCTACCATCCTTGCAAGCACAAGCTCTACATATTAGCTCACGGCTTCTGGTGTCGGCAATATCCAAGTTTCTGTTGGCATCGTTGCACAACTGTAAACAAATGGTTATATGAAACATACGCGACTGTTCAACATGTCTGTGCGTGCAACATTTGTACATATCTTTAGCGTCATTTCATAACGTTTCGCTCAATAAAAAAATTACAACCCAGTCACCAGTAGCGTAGCCAGAAATTTTTTCGGGGGGGGGGGGGGTTCAACCATACTTTATGTATGTTCGTGCGTGCGTTTGTATGTGTGCGTGCATATATACGCAAGCAAAACTGCAAAATTTCGGGGGGGGGAGGTTTGAACCCCCCCGAACCCCCCCCCCCCCCTTGGCTACGCCACTGCCAGTCACCTTACCTCCGGATGCTTCGCATCACATCGATTCCCATGGTACTTGGGATCTTTTTCTTCTTTTTGCTTTTGCCTGTTCGTTGTACGACTATACGAGATCACGGGAAGAAGAAAACACGAACACTAGGTGACACGCCAAGCTTAACAAGTACACCGTTTGAACTGAAAGCATCCAAATTTTAGTTGCCGTCATAATACGATCACCACCGAGGCCAGGAATGAGCTAGCAGACGACGCGTGAACACTTCGATGACGGGATGCGCGCGAAGGGTAGCTACCCTCCTCGCGCATGCGCGCATATACTGTGACGTGTCGCCTGACGGCGCTAGTAGTACAGAAAGCCACGCGCTCCTGTGTTCACTCTCAAAAAGATTGCGACTGTACGGTTGAAGCGTTTGGTGAGGCCATTTGTCTGCGGGTGGTAAGCAGCAGTTTTGCGGTGAACAACGTTGAACTCTTTGAGAATGGCTTCGACGACTTCGGACAGGAAGACATGGCCTCGATCACTGAGCAGTTCCTCGGGTGGACCATGACGCAGCATGAATCGTTGGAGCAGGAAGGAGGCCATATTGCGCGCTGTGGCCGCGGTGAGGGCGGCGGTTTCGGCGTATCGCGTGAGGTGGTCTACAGCGACGATGGCCCAGTGGTTACCGGCCGACGTTAGCGGAAGTGGCCCAAACAAATCGATAACAACGCGCCCAAACGGCCGGTCAGGGCAAGGTAGAGGTGGCAGACCTGCCGGTGACAGGTGCGTTGAAGTTTTGCGGCGCTGAGAATCTATGCAGGAGCGAAAGAATTTCTACACGTAGCGGTACATTCCTCGGCAAAAGTACCGTTGGCGAATGCGGTGGTAAGTCTTCGATACCCCGGAGTGCGCACATTGCGGATCAGAGTGGAACGACTCGCATGTGTCAGAGCGCAGACTGCGGGGTATGACTAGTAGCCACTGGCGGCCGTCACCGTTGTAATTGCGTCGGTGGAGGAGGTCGTTGCGAACGCCGAAATGGTGGGCTTGACGACGCAACGCGCTAGTGGATGGTGTTGCCAATGGATCAGTCAGCAAGTCTATCAGTGAGGCAGTCCATTGATCCTTGCGCTGTTCGGTAGCGATGGTATGAAGGTCGCTGGAAGAAACGGCAAGGTGAGACGCTGAGCTGTGGGCATTGTCGTCAGGCAAGGGAGAGCGCGACAGGGCGTCGGCGTCAGCATGCTGGCGTCCGTTGCGGAACAGCACGCGGATGTCGTAGTCTTTGGTCGTAGTGGAGGGTCGTAGTGGAGTAGTATGGGATGCGACGTCAACAAACGACGGAGCGTTGCAAAAGCGTCGCCGCACTTTGACGACCACTTTGACGCCGCACTTTGACGACCACGAGCTTCGTCAGCGGTGATATGATAGTCGCGAAGACTCGGCGACGATGCAAGACAGCGACAGCCAAGGCGGGGACCGACTCTCAGCACGAGCTGCTCTTTCTCTTCGAAGAGGGCGACCCACTAGAAGGCGCTGGAGAGGACGACCCAGTGTATAGTTCCAAAGCCTCGCTACAAACGTCATATCCGTGACGGAAATACGTCACTGAAGTCCTGGTGGGCCCCCCGCATAAAACACTTTCGTGTTAAAAATCAAGGGTGATAACCAAACGTGTGCGTAAGTCCGCCGAGCGGATATGTTTGGTTTTCACCCTTTTTTTAACACGAAAGTGTTTTATGCCGGGGTCCACTGCGGCTCCACTGACCTATTTCCGTCACGGATATGACGTTGTAAAATATAGGCTAACAGATTGCAAACAACAAATTAGAAAAAAGAGTTCCGTCTCCGGGCGTCGAACCCGGACCTCTCGCTCCGCAATACGCGGCGCGAAACCACTAAGCGAGAGCGTACTTTCTCTAGTTTAATAACGGCGAACTATTATATACAACAATACCATTCGCGGTCCTCAGAGCTCGGCAACTTCAGCGTGTTTTCGTCATTACTAGTAAGATGGCGCGGAGGGCGCGCTCTATAGTCGTCGCCACTCTCGTCGCGAAGCGCGCGTGCCTCCACAGGGCGTGGTCGCTCGTGCGCACGCGCTTATGTCGTAATTGGGGCGCTTTGTACGTCTTGCGCTTCCACCCTACGTTTGCTTTGAAGTTACAGCCGTTAAAGAGCGCACAAAGGTCACTTCGCGTGCCACAGCGGCAGCGTTTACGAAAGGAGCGCGCTGCTCACACACGAACTAACAATTCTGACAGTCGTTCGCGCTCGTCCTGTGTATACTTGTGCGTTCGTTTAGTGCGTCTTTCCTTGCGTTTGAGCAGCGCGCGCTAAGTATCGAGATGTGACAGTGTCACGAAGCTAAGGCGCTTCGCTTTAGTGCAGGAAAGGCGATGACATGAGAGTCATCGAAAGAGAGCAGGCTGTTCGTTCACACAGAAGACGAACACTATATTTACAGAGCACAATGACACATATCGGACAAGAATAACGCATCGGGCATACAAAAGAAACATGTATCACACAAGGCAATAAGTTAGTAAGAAGTGTTCACCCTTGGGTGTCAAAAGTCACAGACGCTGAGGGGGGGGACAGAAGTGCCGGTAGTGATGGCCAGCGACGAGCGGGCATGAAGCAGCAAGAGACTACTCCAGACGCGGCGGTAGACGCCGGGCCCGGTGGAGGTCATTGCTCACCAGCCAATGCTCGCTGGTCGTCGCGGAGTCGCTGGAGGGCTTCAAACGCGAAATTTCACCGTCGGTGGCGTGGATGCGAGTGATGCCAAAAGATCATCATAGTTTGATAACGTGACTAAATTAGGTTATTATGGCATCACTATTACTTCACCCTAGTGTCACCTAACCTAATGTCCCATCATGACTTCATTTAGTGGCGTCATCAAGCTGTGATGATTTTTTAAATATCATACCATCCATATCGGATGAGATGTTACAAACTATACCATTCGATATGGTACATACACAAGGAAAACCAATGAGAACCTAACCAACCATTGTTAAGTGGTGCTGCTTCTGACAACCGTGATTCAGTGAAACGTTTAAACCGCCCACTCCCCCTTGTGTGCGGCACTTTAGGGCGGCAGGCTGTCGTAGGCTGTCGCCATCGCTTGGCGTTTTGCAGGCAGACCCACATATAGCATACTAAGCTGTAGCATTATGAGCGCGCGCTCGCACCAAATAGAGATCTTCTTCCTCTTGTTCTTCGAGCATCGTGATGATGAATGTAACGCCAGTCTTCTTCCTCGAGCGTCTTGATGACTGATATTAACGCAGGCAAAACCTCATAGCCAACTGTAGCCTATTGAGCGTGCGCTGACATGAAACAGAAGTCTTCTTCCTCTTGTACTTCGAGCGCATTGATGATACTATAAAGTAAAGAAATTACAACTACCACTAGGGAAACACTACAACACAAACCACCTGTGAAAATTGAAAGTGGAAGCAAGGGAAAAATAGAAAGAGAGAGAAAGAAAGGAAAAATAGGAAAATAAATAAAAACAGTAAATAGTAACAATAGAAATAAAGGGAGAAAGATACCGCAGCAAAAGCTGCAAAAAAGAGAGCAGGAACGATAGAGAGGAGGAAAGAAGCAGAAAACCGGACAGAAACGAAGGCTGCCGAACTCCACACTTCCTTCAGGCTTGGAACCACTAGGGCGAAGCTGCCTTATTATTTTTTTGCCTTTTCTTTCCATTCTTTTGATAACGGAATGCCTCTTCTTTGAACTGATACAATTCGTCCTGGCGGCCTCTTCCCATCCCGCACCGCGCAACCACAGTTGCCCTTTCCCCCTTTTTTTGTTTATATTGTAAGAAAGGGTAAGAAGCATACGCACACGAGCGCTAAGGGATTAGTTGCAGACTTGAAGCCAAGTCCACTTGTCGAAACATCGGCTCGAGCACACAACCCTTGTTTACGGATTTTCGTCGCAAGCTACCATGTTCCCTTTCGTTCCGTTTCTTTTTTTTGTTTTAGTAATCTTGGCGTTTTAAAACGCTGCTTACATCTTCCTGCTTCAGATAATAAACTAGAGGCATTTAATTCACTCATTAAGCCATCCCTACAGAATGCTTAAACATATGGCATCCGCCTCCGCACCTTACTGACATGCTGGAGTCAATTCAAAGTAAAGGCGCTACATGCCTCTCGTCCTCCTATTCAAGTTTTCACAGTGTGTCATCTGTAAAAAAAAACTTTTCTTATCTTACGGCTCCTAGTACGAAGAAAATATTCCAGACTGTTCTTATATCACAGTATTTACTTTAGCAACAGTCCCCTTTTCACGCATAATCATTCATCCAGCCGTAAACTGTTCCGCCTGAAGCTGCACTGCCATCCTGGACAGCGACGTCGGACCCCACCGTTTTCGTCGCCTGTCTCTGACGCACCATCGCTGCCCTAAGCCCGTCACCCCACAGTATACCATTGTAAGCCTGTACCTTTCGTCTTCAAGGAATTTGCAACGTGCACGCACGCTTTGTACCACGACGACAGCGTCCGCAGGCTTTTCCAGCCACCCTACAGTGGACTCTACCTCGTTGTTCATCATGACAAAAAAACTTCAGCCTGCGCGTGAACAGGAATGACATCCGGTTTTTTATTAACCGGCTAAACCCAGGGTACATTGCCTCCGAAGAACCAGGATGTACCAGTGCACCCACATGCGCCCATTTACAGACGCCGACATCGAAGCCTGCTTCCCTGACTTCACAATATGGACGCCGAGTGCGCCCCACAGATTTATACAAGTCCTGAGGGCTCCCCACTTCGTGGGGGGGGGGGGGGTGATGTGGTGACACACGCTGCGCATACTTCCGCGCAGCCTCCACCTCACTATCATTCAGCCCGGCTTTATACGGGTACACGCTGCACTGCGTTCCGGTAAGCCGCAGTGCCACCATAGCGTCACCCGAGATATACGTCAACAGCGGTGGCTACAAAACCATGCTGCCGAGCTTGGAAGAGGATTCATTGCTTCCCTAACTAGAAAAGCGTAGCGTCGGCGTGCTTGCCCGCTGCGGCTGTTCTGCGAATAACCGATTGTTGCGTTTTTTATGCCGGTATTCGTACTTGGCTAGAGACGACATCCCACAAGCGTAATCAGAAAAAAACGGTATAACAGCCAGAAGAGCGTCGTTGAGTACACGCCGAACTTTGGCTAAGGTCGCCATTACAGCTGTGCGCCGCCGCGCCGCGCCGCCGCCGCTGCCCGTTTTTACTCACGTCGATCGCGCCGCCGCCGAAATTTCCAGAGTGACCACGCCGCCGCCGCCGCCGCCGCGCAATAATTTCGGCGCGCCGCCGGTGGCCTCTCATTTTTAACCCTAACGGCACGGGGAACCGGGACATAAAATAATCACTTCACTTGGCAAGGTTTTCTCGATATGTCCGTGTAATGAACTCTCCATTCAGCCGCCGCTGATTGGAGGAAGCTCGGCCGACAGCGTGCCCTCTCTTTCCGATTCTTCCTCTTCAAAGTCATTATGACGTCACGAAGTTTTCACAACCCTTGACTCAAATTAGAGGAACGGAATGTGCTTCAACCATAAGTGAAAAAAAATAGTCGAGAGCACGCCTGCATCCGTAAGTCAACCTCCTCCGAAGACACTACCACTTCGGGCTCGTGTCACAATTCCCATCATGCTCTTGTTTGTTTTCCTTTTTCATGGTGAGCTCATGTGTAAATAAAAGAAAATTCACGAGCGAGTGCCTCACGTCCACAGATGAACCTCCATCCGACGACACTCCCCCTCGTGCTCCAAGCTCTGGTGAAAGTTTCCAGCATGCTCCTGTTTCATTTTTGATGGCTGGGGAGTTATTCTCGATGTGTCCCCCC
This sequence comes from Rhipicephalus appendiculatus, assembly GCA_030522465.1. Lineage (NCBI taxonomy): Eukaryota > Metazoa > Arthropoda > Arachnida > Ixodida > Ixodidae > Rhipicephalus > Rhipicephalus appendiculatus. The sequence continues at coordinate 9,362 of JALIZH010017876.1, forward strand.
TAGTGAACTGTCCATTTCGGCCGCAGCTGATTGGCTGGTGTTCCGTTACCAGTGCGCTTCCTGTTTCCGGATCTTCTTCCGGAACGTCATTTTGATGTCACAAAGCTTTCACAACTCTCGGCACTAATAAGGGGGGACGAAATGCGCTTCAATGCCACGAACGCAGCGCCCACACATCCGTTTTTGGGCGTACATCTCGGAGGCTGTCCACAAATTCTGGTTGCGTAAGCCATCGAAATAGGTTTAATGCGACCGCTCGTCTAACGCACCTGCGAAGGTCGGTACGCATTCCCTGCATGGTTCTCAAACATCTGGGACACCTTCATATGCAAGTTCAGACTTGAGAAGTTCCTGCGCCTGTAAACTTCGAGAACTTTCTTCTTACGCTATGAATGTGCTGACGGGTTCGGTGCATTGACGTGGTATATATATATATATATATATATATATGTGGTGTTTAACTTCCCAAAAACCGCGGTATGATTGAGGGGTCGCCGTAGTGGAGGGCTTCGGAAATTTTGACCATCTGGTGTTCTTCAACGTGCACTCACATCGCACAGTACACGGGCCTCTGCCATTTCGCCTCAATCGAATTGCGACCGCCGCGGCCGAGATCGAAGCCGCGACCTTCGGGTCAGCAGTCGTCCAGCACCCTAACCGCTACACCCCCGCGGTGGACGCATCGACGTGGTCAAGAGCAAACATCACGGCCAACCGCTTTTTCGAGTACCTGAATGCGCTCTGCCGTAATGGACTGCGAATATCTTCTTCAGATGGACACATCTAGAACAGCTCCCCGGAAGTTGTATATATATTTCTTTCCTCCAGAAGTCTCAAGAGTATTGCCTGACCTCAACGCTGCGGCGTCCTACAGCCCTAAAGGGAGACGATCCAACTCGCTGAATAGCATATTAGTGGAGTCTCGGGGCTACTACATTGTGCATAGATAAATCAAATAGATAATTGATGGTTTAATGCACTTTTTTCCTTACTTTTTTTACTCGACTAAGTCGATAAATAAATAAAGAAGTAAAAGCAATGAAACACTTATAATAACCGATAGCTCAGCTTGTTGGTAGGTATTCATGTTAAAAAATGCCCCCACCTCCCCGAAGGGAATCGTGAGGAAATGCGAAGGCATTTCGCGCGCGCATCACTCCATTTATATATGGTGGTTGTGGTTCGAAGAAGGAAAAAGGCGCCTAATTTCTGCAGCCCGGTCGGGAGCACGGCGCAGCGCCTGTTTTTTTTTTGTTGTTGTTGTTTTTTTTTTCTTTCTTTTTTTCTATTTATTTTTTTTATTTTTTTTAATTTTTTTTTTATTTTTTGTTAATTTTTTTTCATATATAGCTCCGCCGAGCTCCCGCGATGCGAGCGCCCTCACGCACTTGAAATGCATTCGCATTTAAAACTGGGGATGCGTAAAGCACGCAGCGATGGAGCGGTGTTTCCTACTGGAACATGCCAATCGCTGCTAATGTGCAATGAGAGACAGAAGACTCCGACTGGACACAGAGACTCACAGTCCGCTTTTAGTTAACGCGCACGCTGCGAATTTTTATTGTTCAACAACGCACAGGAGAAATCTCCCACCGGCACCACCTTGGAGGTCAAGATCCATTGCCATATATACGAGGTGGCCAGTGAACGGTTGTGCGGCGCGAGCAGTCGGTTTTTTCAACCAAGAAACTCGCTAGCAGACGCTGCCTGTGTCGGCGTCGCGAGGCGAGAGAGGGGGGGGTAGCGTAGGAGAGGAGAGAGAGGGGGGAGCGTAGCAGGGGAGAGAGGAGGGGAGGTGCATGCGCAGTGAGGGTGTGGTTGCTGCGGGGAAGGATACCTAGAGGAGAGAGAGGGAGAGAGGAGGTTTTTTTTATTTTTATTTTTTTTAAAGGGTTTGCGCATGCGCAGTAAGGGTGGTCACGCCACCCGCCACCACCACCGGATTAAGCTTCGCCATAAGATGCTTCACATCTAACACCTGCCGGCGCTTACCTTCTCAACCTATCCTCCTCCTCCGCGGACAACGCTGGACAACGCGGGACAACGCCGGACAACGCCGGACAACGCCGGATGCCTGACATAGCCCGGCTATGAAATGCATTCGCATTTAAAAGACACGGCGTGGAAAAATTGAAGGACACTTCGTACATTCCAAAGTGTGTTCGGCGAAAGCGTGTGGCCATTCCACTGACTATGCCATGTCTTTTTTCTTTTACACTCTCACTGGGATAACACACAAAGCGAATGTGTGCGTGTTTTCTTTTTTAATTTTTTACCGCAAATCGCAGCGAGAAGCGAGACTAATCTTCCTCCGTTCGCATGCGTTAGTATTTTCTGGCGCTTTGCGCATCGTGCAAACGCCATCCGCGTTCCAGCGCTTAAATTGACGGACCCTTTGTAAATTCGTAAGTGTATTCCGTGAACGCCTGTGTCTATTGAGACGGCGTCGGTCAGAATGATTGCACACGCTGGGCACTGCGACGCTACGCAAGCAAAGCGCGAGCGCTGTAGAGTCCGACGCGACCGGCGTCCGTTTGCGCATCCCGGCGGCCACCTGGCTCCGTGCCAGAGCTCGGACGGACGGACAGACGGACGCCGGACGGACACCGGACGGATGTGAGCATGAGACATTAAAGGGTTTCGCCTTAAAACACAAGGGTCAAGTCAAGAGAGTGACCAGCTATCTCTCATGTTGACCATCACGCGCAACTGACTGATAGGTATCGCCTCTTGCCCGGGAATGAGCACCAGGCCCGTAGCCAAGGGAGAGGCTCCCCCCCTCCCCCCCCGAAATTCGGATGAAGGGGGTGTTTTACCGAGAATAAATAATGAAAATAGTGGTTATTCAAGGCCTTCAAGAAGTGCGCCCCCCCCCTCCCGAAAAAAAATTACACCATCTCCCGCTAAAGGGAACCATGTGTAGATGTGAAGCAGCGGGCGCTAACGCTTACACTGGCGGTGGCGTTGACGCTGGCGCTATCGCAGCGTTGCGCAGGAGAGAAAACTGAGGAGGCGCAAAGCACGCAGTGATGGACCGGTGTTTCCTGCTGGAACATGCCAATCGCTGCTAATGGGCAATGAGAGACAGAAGACTCCGACTGGACACAGAGACCCGCAGTGCGCTTTTAGTTAACGCGCACGCTGCGAATTTTTATTGTTCAACAACGCACAGGAGAAATCTCCCACCGGCACCACATTGGAGGTCAAGATCCATTGCCATATATACGGGATGGACAGTGAACGGTTGTGCAGCGCGAGCAGTCGGTTTTTTTCAACCAAGAAACTCGCTAGCAGACGCTGCCTGCGTCTGCGTCGTGTGGCGAGAGAGGGGGGGAGCGTAGGAGAGGAGAGAGAGGGGGGGGGACGCGCATGCGCAGTGGGGTGTAGACGCTGTGGGCAGGGATGCCTAGAGGAGAGAGGGGGGGAGCGTAGGAGAGGTGAGAGAGGGGGGGGACGCGCATGCGCAGTGGGAGCGTGGGCAGGGATGCCTAGAGAAGAGAGGGGGGGAGCATAGGAGGGGAGAGAGGAGGGGCGGCGCATGCGCAGTGAGGGTGTGGATGCCGCGGGGAGGGATGCGTAGAGGAGAGAGAGGGGGGAGAGGAGGTTCTTTAGTTTTATTTTTTTTTGAAAGGGTTTGCGCATGCGCAGTAAGGGAGGTCACGCCGCACACCACCACCGGATTAAGCTTCGCCATAAGATGCTTCACATCTAAAAATTCCTGGCGACGGGCCTGATGCGCACATAAGTGTTTTATGTGCGGAGCAATTTAAGGGCCCGGGCTGTCGTATGTAGTCATCGGATGCTGTCATCGTATGCTGTCGTAGCTTGGTGTAACGCAAGAAAAACCACGAATAGTATAGCCATCTGTCGCATATTGAGCGCACGCTCTCCCTCTTGTTCTTCGAGCACATTGATGATGATACTAAGTGCGGAGCAGTTTATGGGCCTGGGTTGTCGTGTGCTGCCGTATGCTGTCGTCGCTTGGCATAACGCAGGCAAAGCCAGGTATAAAAATAGAAGAAAAGGAATCAAGTAAAAAATAGAAAGAGAAAGAAAGAAAGGAAAAAATAGGAAGAATAGAAAGAGCAAGAAAGAGAAATAAATAAATAAAGAAAGAGGAAGAAATCAGTAAACATTGAGAAAAAAAAAGAAAAAAAGAGAAAAAGAAAGAAAGAGAAAAGAGGAAAGAAAGAGAAAACGGAAGAGAAACAAAGGCTGCCCAACTCCGCACTTTCCTTCAGGATTGGCACCACCAGTTGGAAGGTGTGTTAATCTTTTTTTTGTCTACTTTCTTTTCCGCCGCTGTACCATTTTTCAGGCGGTGGTGTTTGCGGTGTCTGGACTACTTTCTTGTGTCCGTGTTTGCACACCCTGTCTGTATAACGGCCCCAGTACAGCCTCTGAAAATACAATATCGAGCGCGGTATTCTCCCTTGGGCATTTCCCTTTTCTTTTTTGGCGCTCTTCCTGACGCGAGGACGGTGATTCACGTGACATGTATAGAGCAAATACTTTCGATTGGTCCATATACGAGAAATATCAGTTGTGTATTGTCTCCTACTCTGCTTTGCCATGCATTCACTCACCCGTTCTTTCTCACCTCCCGTGATTACCGCGCGCGATGAACTTATTTATTATTATTAAAGCGCCAGTGTGTGTATGTCTCCTTCTTTTGTCCGTGTCCTCGTATGCGCTCAACTCATTCTAGTATGACCAACCAACAAGCCCGCATCGCCACCCTCGTCGAACTTATTTCGCACTGTTTTGTGAGTTTCTCATTACTCAAGGCGAAATAACAGAGGGCAGCCGCCAAGCTAGAAATTCTGATGAGCTAAACGCATCAGTGCTCCCATTGTACACGTGCTTTATGAAGAAATAAGTGTCGTGGAGATATGGAATGGAACGAATGGAAGAGAAACCGGATTATCCGATTCTTCCAACGCACGGACTCTTTACAGTGAAGACGAAGCAGCTCTCAAAAAAAAAAATAGGCCAACCCGTTTCCACGGTTACTGTATATTTTTTATTGCGGTAAGAGTTATATGGAGACTGTGTGCTGGTTTTCATTGTCGCCGTCATGTTCCGTATAAAGCCCAAATCGGTAACTTTTGTACGCGCATCGCATGCTGTACCCGCTAGTAAAAGCGCGCGAGCGCTAGCGAGGAAGACGGCTGAAGCATTGAAACAAGCTGCCCATCTCCATTGCACGTAGGGCGCATGCGATTACATCACACCGCTTGCGAGGCCTGCCATAGGTTGCTTCTCCACAAGAAAGGAAGCCCTGTCCGTCTTTCGCTGGGCGAAGGAGCATGGAGAGACGTCGGTGTGTGTGTGTGGGGGGGGGGGGGGGAGGGGGGGCTGCGTGGCTTGATATTTGCAGCTGTGAACTTGGACTATAAGGGCGCAGTCGCGAGCGCTGGCACGCGCATTATCTCGGCAGGCATCAGCAAACGCGTCTCGTATACACTTCTACGCGCTATCATCTCACCGCTTCGTGCTGTGACTACTGATACGACAAACTGCGTGAGAACTGCTTCTTTCCCGGGAGCGGCCGTATTCCCATACACCAGTGTTTTGCAGTTTCGCGAGATCGGATGAAAAAGTGTTAGCTGCTAGCCTTTGTTCGTTATAACATTACGACATGTTGCTATCGCATTTAATGCTTCGCCTTTTCGGGGAAACAGATATTTTTTTTCAAAATTCAAGAGACAGACTGATATCCCCGCAAACACTTGAATCGACCCCCCCCCCCCCCCCCCGCGCCGCGCCGCCGCCGATCCGATGAACCCCGCGCCGTTGACGCGCCGCCGCCGGAGGTGGAAACACCGGCGCGCCGCCGCCGGCGATTTTCGGTCCGGCGCGCAGGTCTAGTCGCCATACAGAGGTATGATAAACAGTTATTGAGCACCACAACCGGACTCGAGGGATACACAACGCGCGGCGTGTTTTCTTTCTAGCCCGTCTAGCCACCCTACCACGTCCTCGAGTTTTGTCGAAGGAGGGCAAGCGTGGAAAGTGGTGCAGTCAGAGGTGGCAGGTTAGCGTCTCAGAGCTATTTTAAAGACGATAGTCTTTCTTGGGATACTTCAACGCAAAAATTTTGGTCTGGCTGTCTGTCTGTCTGTCTGTCCGTAACCTGATTCAGCAACTCGGCCAAAGTTTAACCACTTTCTGAACGCCCAGCCATCTTGAACTGGTGTTTTCGTTCATACTTGTGAACATATTCGATCAAAAAGCAAATACTACGCGTACCTGAGGGGCAACATTAATATGTAAGTGTCAGGTCGTGTGTTATTTTATTGGAAAATACATAGGCATGCAATTCTAAAGACCCTATTGCTTTTTAGGCTGCGCTGAAAATGCGACGCTGTGCACGGACTGCGACGGTTTGCGCGAAGAAGCCCTTTGCCGACGATAAGGTGCTGCCGCTGGCAGTGGCCCTTGGTCACGGTGTAATGACCTTGGTTCAGCTCAAGCTCATGTTTTTCGATGGCGTCCATATCTCGCGCAGCGCCTCCTCTATTTTATCAATGGCTTGGTTGATAATGAAAAAAGCTTTCTTTGTCCCCTTCGTCGGCTGATTTGAGCAACTCCACAAAGTCCTGGATTTATCTATTCTCATCGTAGTCATGAAGTGGCCGCCTCATTACATCATGCTCTTCCTGCAGTTTCTGAAGCGCGTATTGTTGTCGTTTAATTTTCATCTTGAGCCGGTGCTCTGTCATTTAACACGTCCACGATGTTCAGCGTTGTTTCACATCATTTGTCGACAAGCAAAATATTTCCGGGGCGCATTTCTGCTGTCGCCTCGATAACAAATTCTTGTCGCTCATCGCTCTTATAAGAAATTGAAGCAAGTTCACTTACTCTTGTATGGTCCAATTCCTTACGGTCAGCCGTTGCACCTTCCACTGTAGCAAAAAACTTCGCCATCTCCTGCTAAAGGGAACCATGTGTGGATGCGAAGCAGCGGGGAGATAATCAGCTTGAGCGGGAGGAACGTCGCCACTCTCATTTCACGGCAGCGGTCCGGGCGCTCATCCCGGCGGTGCACAGGAGAGAGAATGAGGCGCGCGCGCTCCGTCATTTTCATACCGCGGAACCACCGTGGCGCCCCCCAGCGGAGTATGCAGCTGTCACACCACCTGTCGTGCGCGCTGCTCCGTAGAGGACTCCTAGAGGACAGGACGAGGGGACCGTAGAAGAGGAGAGATAGGGGGAGGGGACGTGCATGCGCTGTGGGGGGTGTGGGAGGCGGCAGCCGCTCCGTAGAGTAGAGGATTCCTAGAGCAGAGAGGGGGGAGGGGACGCGCATGTGCTGTGGGGGGTGTGGGACGCAGGAGCCGCTCCGTAGAGTAGAGGATTCCAAGAGGAGAGAGGGGGGAGGGGACGCGCATGTGCTGTGGGGATGTGGGACGCGGGCGCCGCTCCGTAGAGTAGAATATGGGAGTGAGCGTAGGAGAGGATAGGGGAGGGGACGCGGATGCGCTGTAGGGGGGTGTGGGACGCGGGGGCTGCTCCGTAGAGGATTCTAAGAGGAGAGAAAGGGGGGAGGGGACGCGCATGCACTGTGGTACGCGGGAAGGAGGGACGGACTAAGCCCCCCTCCAAACACATGGAAGCAAGATCAAGGAATGGGGTCAACCTTGGGCGACAGACACCACCTGCCTAGCCATTGCTAAGCAGCCTCTCTGTGCTCTCGGTCATGACTCTGATGACTGTGATAGTCGTTGACGGCCTTCATATTACTACAGTGTTCTGGTTCGCATAATGGGTGCTTCCCTACTTCATGAAAGTGGCCGGACGCGGGACGGGGGGACGCGGGACGCGGGAGGGACGGACAGAGCCCCGAGCCTAAGATGCTTCGCATCTAAAACACTGCCGCAAGTGCTTCGACGTCGTTTCCGCCCCCCGTGTTTGTCCATCTTCTTTTCGCATATACTCTGGGTAGTTGGGGAAGACAGTGAGAACAGCTGCTGGTAGCAATATCTTCAGCTTCGTTCTTATAGTCATCGTCGGTGAAATGTAGTGAATACACCAAAGACCTGTCACTTGGCTCCCAAAGGCTTCATTTTCCTTTTGATCTCTGGCGAGAAATGTTTTTCAGCCATGCATTACGGCGCTCTGCGTCGCACGGAAACTAGTGGTATCCGATTCATGGGTTATTACAATGCGGCACGAAACAGTTGCATGGCATAGTGCCACGTGTAACACGACAAGAATCTCGACGCTTGTGCACTACCACGTGTGTGCACAAAAAACGTGCAGGCGAGATCTCTCCAACCCTTACAGAGAATGCGTCCGCACTGATTCATGCCGGCTTCCCGGGGGGAGAGGTCCCGTACTATTAGCGCCCGCACCAAAAAAGCGGCAGCAACTGTCAACTTTCTTTTCACAGTTGCGCCCATACAAATCCGCGCGACGTGGCAGGCCGCACCCCGTGCGTGCGTTCCATGAACCGGCCGTGGCCGACCATTGCTCGCAGTCTTTGTGGGCGTCAAGGAAAAGTGAAACAACAAACACGTGAGGCAATATGTATACCTAAGTAGTAATGGTAATACATAATATTTAGTTACTCGGGTTCAGCGTACGATTCAGAGGGATTAGTGTCTGGTAGGCCATAAAATTTATATTGTTCCGCCATGACCCGTTCTCTGCGTCACCCAAACGTGACTATAGGACATGTTTCTTGCGCACTGCATGAACGGTGTTGTTTTTACTTAGTTAAAGTACGGTTTTTATGGGTAGCAGACCTTGGTAATGTTTTTCCGTATCAGTGGTTCGCTTAGCTAGGTCGGATAGGGCTTGTTCTGTTAGTAGTTCGCTTTTTATACCCTGCACTTCATTTAATACCGTTCACTGGCCCATGGAAAGCTGTTACAGTTCAGCGAGAATACTGCAACGCGCGTTTCTTGTTTAAATTTGCTGTATTAGGTTTACACCCACACAGACTCTCAGCAGGGGCGTAGCCACAAATTTTTTTCGGAGGGGGGGGGGGGGGGGGCCCTCCTTGATTTCGGAGGGGGCAACTCCTTGAAATGGCCATTTTTCGCTATGTATACCATGGCGAAAAAAAAATTTCGGGGGGGGGGGGGGCACGTGCCCGGTGTGCCACCCCCTGGCTACGCCACTGACTCTAAGCAATACTCAGCGAAGACCACGCCTCACCCCCACATTCCAAAACGCCCCGTGAGGGCCCTTTTCCTTTTCACAAATCGCACTTCCCTCGAAACGCACCTCGATTGGAGGAAATCTCGAGCATTTTTCTTGAGATAGTGAAGGTAGCTGCCGCGCTACCTTCACTATTTCCTTGAGTGAAGTTTCTGCGCCAGCATGGCGTCCATGCGGAACGTGTCCCCCCTTCACCGGCATTTCCCGATGAATCAAGCTGCCGCAGCAGCATTTCTTTCTACAGTGCAGGTGCGCAATTACTATGGAGCTGTCTGTGAACGGTTCGGCAACGGCTCAGTTCCTATGCCGTGGTGCCGAGCCAGACGGGCATAGTGTCAAGAGGACTGCTCGCTAGTGCCGTGATGTGTTGTATGCCCTGCGTGAGGCAGTAAATTATCGGCTTTCCGGTAGGCTTCCTGCATGTACTCCAAGACACTACGGTCGGCAGTGCTTTCACGTGTGTTTCGGTGAAGCTCGTACGCCACATCAGTTCAAGCCTCATGTGAAAGAGTTGAAAAACAAGTCTGAAATTCTCACCTGACCTACGTCTGTTCAAGACTACGGGCAGTCTCTGCTACATTATATACTATCAGATACTATACGCCACTGTCAGTTCGCGAAATGGCACTGCAAGCCTTAGGTTTTCTCCGGTGTGGTGTTACGGCGTTCGGTGACTGCGTGGCTCGTTGGAAAAAATAGAATAAATTCTATCCTTCTTTCTATTTTGAAAGTGATTAGTTACTATTTAGGACTGCCCTCAGGGACACACCTTTTTAAATCATAACGATGCCCAAACTTTGATGCCCTTGTGACTGAGACGGCTGTCCTGTCCATTTTTGGTCTAACAAGTATAAAATTCTTTACGTCTGTACACGCTGCCTCCAACCTAAAAACCATTTTCGGGTGATTTGCTGATCCACCAGATATGGTCAGTGCAATCGTAGCTACTTATACCGTCTTGCTTTAATCGAGTCCCGCCGAGCGTATTTCGTGCAAACACAATATTCAAACTGAAGCAACTTATTCGCCGCAGTAAACTCCTTCGTGATATCTGTTCTTTTCTTTCGGTAAATGCCGCTGCGGTATCAGAACCTTAACATAACGATAAATTTCGGGGTGCGCATAGCTCTTGGTGTACTCAAGGAACTAAAATTCGTGTTTTTTTTGTTTTTTTTTCCTACACGTCAGAGTGATGTTAGAATGCTTTATCATGTGTTGTTTAGTTTTTCTTGGTTTTCCCGCCTTTTTTTTACCTCATCAAAAATCTGATGGTGTTCTATTATTGTATTATTGCTATTGCATGCATGAACGGATAACTCATGTAAGGCTAGGTGACGTTATATGTATTAGCATCAGTTTTATTTCTTCATGCACTGCTGCACACACGCGTCTATATTTTGCGTGTGTGCTTGAAAGGAAAAAAAATGTCTACATTTGTGTGAACTTAGATAAATCAATTCCTGTTGTCTGCTGACTGTCGGCTCTGCCCTTCAAGCCCAATGAGGCCAATTTTGTTATTATTACTAAACAAGTGGAAGAGAAGCGTAATAGCAAACTTTCCATGCCCGTATTCACCGTACACTCCTGAGCGGCTTTCCCTTCTGTAAATCTTCGATACCCTAATCGAAATACTGCGAAGCATATCTCCGCAAGATGACCTTCTGTATCAGCGAGAAGGTATGTTCATCTGCTATTTCGTCGCATTTTCCCTCTGCTTGATAAGATCACACCAGATCCTGGTAAAGAAACACACCAATCCCTGCTAGACGACAACGTCTGCAGCTGATTGAAAAATACAGATTAAAACACTGCTTCCGTTGATGGTGAGAAAAAATCACGCGATCACTGTGCTCAAATTGCGTAACAGTCTAATCTGAACGCTCAACAAGCTTAACCCTCAAACGCCCGTATGGAATATATTTCCCACCAAGTTTAAAAGCCTCTATTTCCTATACTCAAGTCCTCCGCCCGGAGACGGTTGCTACATCTGAAGTGATGTTTGAGAATCAACTGGACAAAATTTTAGCGACTCAAACGCAAGCAGCTACGAGGCGCCTCAGTTTCCGTTGAAGCCACGGACACTTTTCTCTCTGAGCGAGAGTTCAACACGCGAGATTTCACCAGCTGCGACAATTCGTAGTTGAATGTATTCGCCGCAGTGAGAAAGGTCAGAACATGCATTCACTGAGTGCCTGAAGTGTAGGGCTATTATCTGGTCAACATTTAGATCCTAATATAACGAGGAAATCATGTTATTGACGTTTGAATTGTACTTGTGCAGTTCGAATATACTTCGCTACGGGCCTTCCGCGATGCCAATCCACAGTACGCGATTTTCTCTTGCTCTAAAAGAAAACGCGCTCGAAAGTTGAAGAAGCACTAGATTTGCACTTTTCTTTGTCTGATGATGCAAACAACATTTGTGACAGCGAGGAAGATAATGACGAGGACGAACCATTGTGCATAATTGCTCCCTCGAATGGTGATGCAATACACATTGACCATACACCTGCAAAGCAAGGCGTTGGCTGCTGGGACAATTTCTGAAGGGATACTGTTCAAAATCAAAGGCAGCAACGCACGTGCCCTGAAGGCATTCCAACGTGACCGAAAAGCCTTTTAGGTTTACGAGACCAAGAGCCGCTTTCAGCTGTACTACATTTTCCTAGAGTACCATGAACCTTCAAACGTTGCTGGTGTCGTTTAAGAGAACAAAATGACAAGAGGTTGAAGATTGTTTACTTTACAAGCAATGTTCACGTTCATGCCGTACCAAGATTTCAAAAGTTCCCTCACAGGTGCGGTTTCGCCAAAGGTCCATAGGGAAGTATATTCCCACCCTAATAATTGTAATTTAGCGTTCTATAAGGCAAATTCTGACGTTGCATTGTGTTGTTTGGATAATAGATATCAATTTCAAAGAATCTAGCATCAGTATTTACAATAGATACCTTATGTGCGTTTAAGGGTTAACAAGCCTACTATTTAACGCGAAGCTGGGATAACCTTGAAGAGCTGTTGCGAGTAGTACCTTCCACATTTCCTATAGCACGAAGAGGAACCACTAACAGAGTGTCACGCGGAAGCTTCCAGAAAATGAAATGAGAAAAATGAAAATTGAGAGGCCCCTGTAATCATGAACTGTGCACGTACTCCCACAGCGAGAGCAAATTTGCGAACCACAAGTAATCCTTGTAGGCACTGCGGCGGCGTATTCACAAAACACATAAGTGTAATGTGATTCCATGTAAACATTAATCACTGACCCGCATGGTACGTTCGGTAGCTGCATCAATGAGATCACTCTCAGCAACACGATGGTAAACAAAGCGAGAGATCGTCCGTGAGGGACTCTGCTTCCTGCCATCACTCATGTACTTCGTTAGTCGCCATGGCGAAAGGTAGGTCAGAAACAATACTCACGCAGGCACTACCATAATTATGAATCCACGATGAACAGACAAACGCGGAATGAAAAAAAAAATAAGCGCATGGAAACGATGATCAGCAGACAAAGCGGACGCAGCAGTTCATTTAGCAGCCAATGTACGATAGTTGCCAGATTTGAAACGGGGTTTCGCTTACTCTATCGGCTCAAGGCTTACGGAACCTACAATATGCATCTAAACACGTTCATTTCGCCATAATGTTGATCGATAAGGCAAAGAAATGAAGAAAAACACTTATTTATTGTGCAAAGATATGCATTTGCTAACCACATTAAGGAATACCCTCGTTACCAGACGCCTTTCTCGGCCCACGCGTTTCACTTCTGTCAAGAGGGCATTTCCCAGGCCTCCCTTGGCGAAGGAAATGCGGAGGAGAGTTCAAGGAACGCACCGGCGTCTTGAGTGAAGGGACGCGCTTCGCCTTGACCTAGTGAAGTCGAGGAGAAGCGTTGAGTGAAGGAGCGTTTGTGAATACGGGGGTCAGTGTTCGACAAGTTTCGCGGTTGTTGTAGATCGTTTTGTTAAGATTGCGCGCGGACGCGACCAGTCAAGCTTATTGCATAGCGTGCGCGACCACCAGTGATAAGCTGGAACGACGATCAGTTTTTCGACGTACGACGCTTTGTTCGCCGATATCCGGTACAGCGTACATGGCTTGCTGTCGTTTGCGTTTCCGTTACCGGCCCCAAATTCGGCCAAATAAAAAGTTTGATTTTGGACACACCGACTGCTGCCGTCATCAACGTCACAACCCCGTATGTACGTTAATGTTCATTTGTGTACAATTGCGTCCAGATGTTCTGGAGGTCCTACACGACGACCCGACGGCTGGAAACCTGGGTGCTTGTAGCATGCTCCCAAGAATAAAAGAAACATACTGCTGGCCTCGCCTTAGTGGCGACATCATACACTACATAAAGGCTTGCCGAAATCGCAAGCGACGGAAAACTCCGCTGATTAGGCAAACCGGGCTTCTGCAGCCCATCGAGATGGACTGCCGAAAATCAGGTTCCGGCAAATCAGGATGGACTTATGGGGCCATTGCCGACGTAAAATTCCGAAAACAAATGGATCGTCGTAGCTACCAACTACCTCACCCGCTACGCCGAGACCAGGTCTCTGCCCAAAGGCAGTGCATCCGAGGTAAGGAAAATTTTCGTTGAAAAGATCGTCCCGCGTCATGGTGCCCCGAAGGATGTCATCACCGACAGAAGTACGGCATTTACTGCTGGCCTAACTCAGGCAATCTTGTCATACAGCAAGACAAGCCACCGCCGGATGTCAGCGTACCACCCACAGACCAATGCCCTCACCGAGCGGCTAAACAAGACCATCGCTGACATGGTGGCAATGTACGTCGACGTCGGGCACAAGACGTGAAATGCTATCCTTCTGTACGTGACCTTCGCATACAACACGCTCATACAAGAAACGAAGCAGATGATGCCATACAAGTTGGTCTACGGAAGGAGACCGGCAATTACGCCCGACGCCATGTTATTCAGCGTCAACGATAAGGAAAAATATTGACGTCACCGGGAACCTAAAGCGCACCGAAGAAGCCCGACAACGAATGGCCCGTTTTCGCATCCAGTGCCAGCAAAAGACCGACAGCCATCGCTCCAACCTTCGACGACCCCATGTAGATTACGAGCCCGGTCTTTATCTGGATACCGATACGACAACGTGGACTTAGTGAAATACTTCTGCCACCATACTTCGGGCCGTATAGGGTACTTCGACGTCTTGGCGCACAAGACTGCGGAGTTGATCCCTGACGGCATCACGAACTCTGCGACGCCGGGCACGTCTCGAGGTCGTGCATATGGTGCGCCTTAGACCGTTCTACACACCTGCGGACTGAAGTTCTGACTTGCTATTTTTGTTGCATGTATTTTTTTTCGTTTCAGCATCGGGGCGATGCTTCTTCAGAGGAGGGCATTGCCACGCACGTTTCTTGTTTCAGTATTGCTGTATTCGGTTTACAACCACAAAAACTGTCTGCAACGCTCGGCGCAGACCGTGTCTCAGTGTTCGATAAGCTTCGCGATTGTAGTAGATTGTTTTAGGGGCGAAGCTCCTTAAGGTCGAGGCTTGTCCATCACTCCGCCGGTGTCACTCGGTGTAGCCACGCTAGTGCGATGACGAGGCGCTGCCATGACCCCCAAGCACATGCAAGGTAACCATTATACGCCATGACGATGATGATGACGCTGATGACGATGAACAATAAGCGCGTTCCAAAGCACATTCTCTCTTAGGGGCGAAGCTCCTTAAAGTCGAGGCTTGTACATCACTGCCCCGGTGTAGCCACGCTAGTACTCGCCGCTCCAGCTAGAGGATCTCATTTGATTTGCATGGTGAGCACTAGATGGCTCTGCGGCGCTCGCTCCACTCTCCGGCGCGCTTGCTCCACTCTCGGCTCTCGGCCAACGGTCGGAAAGCCGGCCGCTCCGGCGTCCCAAATAATTACGTCACAGCCTACGTAACAGCCACCATCTTGAAATGAGCCACCAGCTAGAAGAGCGATAACTGAAGGCGAAATTGGCGCTAGAGTGGATGGCGAGGCAAAATTAAAGCAGTTAATGGCAGCGCTTGCAGCCGTGCCGGCAAAGCTGCGCTCCCCGCGACTGCGCCGGTCGCGCGCAGCCGGCGCAGCCGTGCTTCGCCGCCGTGCTTCGCCGCCGCCATCGGAGCCCGTCGAAGCCGCCGGCCGTTATGCAAAGTTTCGTTATGTTCCATTACTTGGCCGGCGTGTGTAGTTATTGCGGTGTCTGCGTGTGCGCTCTTGCGACGTGATGATTAACGGCATGCAGAATTCGTACATCGTGCAATGGTGCACGGATACTTCAAGACTATCCGAGTTCCGCAAGATTCTTCCATGCTCCGAAAAACTAAAGGTGAGTATGCGGTTTGCGTTCGCCGCCACCCATGCATAGCTCCATTGCAGTTCGGCAACAGTTATTCTTTTTCAATATAGCGGAATCGTGGAGAGCACGAGGTTATGGTTGATATCGCTGTTCCTCGAAGCAATGAAATTAAAGCACTCATAGTTTAACTTTTGCGTCTCTGACATGACTGCGGGTTAGGAAGTGCGTTTTGCTTTTTTGCCAGTCTATCATTCCGCATAGTTTAAATACGCGTATATGCGACTCGATGGTTCGCAGCTTGCACTGAGCCGAGTCGAGGAAACGACGTTTCCGTGATGCGTCTGCGTAATTTGTAGCGTTGGAATTCATAGTTTTCAATCGCTTTTTTTCCGGACGGGAACGTTGTCGTAGTATTGGAGAAGGCAACAACTGATGCGTTCGCCCAAGGAGGGGTTGACAGCTGTGAAATATTCTCTCTGCGAAGTCTCCATCCGCAACTTAAGTGTACCAGCTTTCTATTCTGCCCCCCGGTGCTTTTTTTTCGGTGCGTGAATATTCTATGTCAGTATACTTACAGCTAAAGAAGTACTCTTCGTATTTATGTATTATCTCTGTAATTACCTATGGAAAAACTGCTCTAAGAATTCATATGTAGGCATGAGAGAGTCTGTGTTTTTGTGAGCCTTGTGTGTCCTATATGTAGAGTTTTACTGTTCGTGTTTATCACAATGAAGTGCTCAGTGTACCCGGCATGACATCCTCCATTCGATGACGTTATCTTCGGCTAGACATTGTATTCCCGGTATAAGAAAAGCTGTTTAGTAGGCTTATTTCACCTACCGTTGAGTGATACGCTTTTCTTCGAACGTTATGTGCTGCTGCATAAACTGACCATTGCCATTCATCCCGTTGCCACCAGCTAACTCTTAAGTAGTGGTCAATTCCTAATAATGTGTCTTGCTCTTTTTAGTAAAATGTACTACTTACTCGCCAAATCTGCTTTTTTTTTCATTTGGTTTATCAGCAGTGAAGGTGCCCTGCATTCCATATATATTTTAGCAACATCTAAGCAAATATATGAGTGGTTGTTGTGTGTTTCGTATCAGTACAACGGTTAATAAGTAGATCATTGCATTATTATTTCATATTTAGATGTCTTGCGATTCTTTATTTTTGCCATGCATTGAAATTTCTTTAAACTTCGTGACCGTGTCTCATCAAAGGCTCCTCTGTGCTTAGATCAGTATTTCAGCTAAGGAAAGTCATGTTCTTTATATGTGTAATCGCCAAAGGGCCTTCACATTCCAATGTGTTAGATTTTTTTTTAATTTCTAAATTCTGAACTTTGCAACGAGCTTTTGCGCTGTTTAGTCATGGACACATTGTGCATTCTTCCCTTCTGTTCTTCTGCGCTTGTATCGTGTTTATTGTGTAGAAATATTTTGTTTCGGAAACGGACCGATAAAACGAGGTCAAGATACGTTGTGGGTGGAATTCGTCCTTTATGCTCTGGCACATACTGGCTGCGTGCATTCAAACGCACTGCACACCGCGATAAAGCACAGCGCACGCAAGAAAAAAAAAAAAAAAAGGCGCGCCACGCACACGGCATAAAAAAAAGAAAAAGCGGCGCGCAGCATGAGAGGAGAAAAAGCAACCCCTCTCTCACCCCCCCCAAAAAAAAAAAAACAAAAAAAGGCGCGCGGAGGGGGGAGGAAGAGGGGGGCGAGAAGCAAGCAGCTGTTGTTACTGTTGCCCTGACGACGCCAACAGCGTAGTCACTACGTAACCGCTACGTAATCGCCGCCATTAGCGAGCCGTCACTCGCAAGGGGCGTAACTCTGCGGGTTTTTTGGCGCTCTCGGCGCTACCGCGGCGGAGCGTTTGAATTCTATGTCCCTATTCGCCTCGTGTGCGACCGATGGCGGCGCTGCGAACGGCGCTCCGGTGACGCAAGGGCGGGGATTCGGCTTTTGTCGTCTGCTACGCTCCGGCTGAAACAGCAGCATTTTCGTTATAGTTCGCTCGCGTCGCACGGCGTTCCTCGACTACTATCTGCATTTTCTTCTAATGATATTTCTTGAGATGACTGTTAGCATTACGTGAATTCAAGAAACGTTAACATTTAACATATCTTCTGTATACCCACAGCCATCGCGGTCAGGTTCATGCCCCCGAGTTCGTAGCGTCGCTCACTGAGCTGGATGGCGTGAAGTAGCTTACGTGAAAGCGCGAACGCCCTCGCCAAGTGAGTTAAAGAGAGTCTCCACTGCTTCAAAATCGCAGCGCGATCAACTTTGCGGCTTATTCGCAAAAATCAGCGTTGTGTAAACAGACTTGAGATGAACAAAAATTCACGCTCCACTCCCATTTGTAGTCATGTGAACTTGTGCAGACACGACAGCCGACAAAATGAAATCGATAAGTTCATCGACCAGCGGGTTATTGCGGACCACTAACATAGATTGGGTGAGCTGGATGCAAATAAGATCGTACCGAATGAAACGCCAGCAGTGGTGCGCGTGGTACAGTTCGACTCTTATGATTAGAGATAGATACGTTCATGAGCCGCATTCATGTTTTCGATCGCGCAGTGCTGCCTACTCGACTGTGCGAGCCTGCCAATGGTAATGACAGGATGGCGCGCACTCTATTTCTAATGCTTGGGCAACGCGATCCGCTGCAGTGTTCGCGTTTCACTTGACACCGATAGTACAGCTTCGTAAACATTAGGAAAAATCGGCGAATATGTTCAGGAAGAGGAAAAAGAGAGCTCTTTCCACCATTCTTTCGGCCCCTGTGGCTGATTATTGTGATTATTTACCGTGCTGTAACAAGATTGAATATTTTAAGGCGGGAGCCTTAGATTCCACATAAATTGCGAAAATTGACCGTCGGCGTCCCGCGTCGCCAGCGTCAACACGAGTGATGCGAAAATTCATCACATGATCACGTCATCATGACATCCCAGACCGACAAAATTTGTGACGTCATAACGTCATGTCACATGATTACGTCATCACATGACATCGTCGCTTTACATTGCCTCCGTGATTGGTGGGCCGATCTCGGAGGCGATGCAAAACCAGGTGATGAGTAGAAAGCTTCAATGCAAAACCGTCCAGAAAGCATTCGGAGGGGGGGCGTCCAGAAAGCATTCGGAGGGGGGGCGGCGAAGGAACAATACATCGACTCAAGAAAAAGATGGCTTTCGCCTTCGAGTCAACTTAGGCAAATGCATAAGAAACTCGAGTCTCTTTAGTACAGTGATCGCACCAAGCCACATCAGGAGTCGACCGTTGAGACCGATTTACAGTATTTTATTGCAAATACATCTTTCGATGCGAAAGCGTTATATTTATCAACGTTAGTATGATTACACTAATTCTGTTCAGCATATTTTCAGACCCCCGTGAACGAGTGAGCAAACGTCGATTTATTAACGTATGGATTAAAATATGTTGCAAAAAATAGAACAAAAACAAAAGAAAATCACTCCAGACAACCTACCGATATTTCATATCCCCGTCGTGCATCCCCTTTAGACTCACCCTGTTTATTTCGTGTTTCAATTTAAAGTACTTACGACGCGCTTACACAGCAGCTGCTAAAAATGTGTATTTAATCAAACGTTGTTGCCGGTAACGCCACTTAATTTATTTGAATGACATCACACGTCGTTTGTCATGCTCCGAACATATGAATTGAATCGAAGGAGCAGGCTTGGCAACCGAACACGCGCAGCACGCGGTATACATTTATTGCGCTTTAACGCAGACATGGAAGCTGAAGCCCGAACACTGAAGTCAGTTATCGAAAACGGGAAGGAAAGTCATTTTGAGTGCGCCACGGCCATAGAACAGTCGCGAAATGAAAAATTCACCATAGAAGCAGATGTACACATGGATGGCTAGCAGACGACAACAGGAGCAATCGACATAGAACGTGCTCCTGACGGCAACTCCGCTCGATTTCGATGAGCATTTTGCTTGAACATTCAGTACAAATTGCTTTATCAACTCGCCCACCAATGTTTCAATAACTCGAGCGCGATAGACAAGCTGGCAGCGTCGAGCAGCCTTCACGTAGCGAACGCGCGCGCGAAGAGCTGCATCCGAGTCCTCTCCCTGACGTCACATGCGAGAGGGCGCCACTCCAAGATCTCGAGGCGAATGGGAGGTATTCGCAACTCCATAAAACGCTCCGTGTGCTGGCAACACTGGTCGAAAAAACAAAAATGGCTACGCTTAACAGGGTCAACGCGGTACTAGCGGTACTTTCGCTTGGCGCTGTGCTGAAGTTTACTGTGGCGTCGGATCGTGTGTCTTCGTCGAAGAAGTAATGGTGCTGGTCGCCGACCGCCTCATTCTCATCGGCATACAGTATTTCACTGGCGAAATCGCGGGAATAGTTGCGCTGTGAGTGCTAACATCGAGCCTCTTCGGCGAACCGCATCAGATTTACTTCAAGTTGAAGAACTTGTCCAGCGAGCCCGAGGTTTACGAATGCAACTGCTCATCTGTAGTGGGCCTCTCCGAAAGTTGCAAGCACTTGTGCGCTGCGTTGTTGCACGGCTACGGATAAGGCCTTCACAGTTTTCGAGGTAACTCTGCGCTGCGACTCGTGTTGCCGATTACATGTATCCCATTGAGTTCCGTTGTCCCGTCAAAAGCTGAATAAGCTTGCCGTTCACTTGATTAGAGAATGGAGCTATGCCTGGGTCAGTGTATCTTGAGATAAGGCAAATCGTAGTTTCGCTTGTAATAGGAGTGCTCCCTTTTTTCGTTCGCCGGTCCATGCTATTAGTTTAAATAAGGTCGTGTGCTTCCGAACACTCGCTTGTTCGTGTTGGCAGTATTTGATATTCGAAGTATATATATATATATATATATATATATATATATATATATATATATATATACGCACGAACATAATATAAACACGCACGCACGAACTTAAGTACAGGATGGTTGTACCCCACCCCGCCCCCCCCCCCAAAAATGTCAGCCGTACGACCCTGGTGAAATTATTATTAAATTTAATAAACTCACAACTAATCAAAGCAAATTAATTTTCAATTAACCACGTTAGGTCTCTGGAAATTAGCGATCGTGTATTCAGTGGAATGGTGATAAATGCATCTCTCGGAGACAAGTATGTTCCAACATAAGTTGCGCTGCACTGTGTCGGAAAGGAACCAAGCGATGCGCCCGCGAATCGAACGCTCCAAAAGATGGAACAATCACTTTTTGCAGTTCTTAAATTTCTTGCGAGCTGACGAACCTAAACTGTCAGCGCGGCGCTTTTAATGAGAACACAGCACCGTCTGTAGACAACGCAGAACAAAAAAACGCAGATGTAAACACCGTACGTTTGTCCGTAATAAATATATTTCAGGTTTCACTACTACAGTTCACGTGGAAGAAACGTACAGCCGCGGCCACTAGAGTTACTTTATATGCTACCTTTAGGTAGCATATGCTACCTAAAGGTAGCATATACAGTAACTCTAGTGGCCGTGGCTGTACGTCAGTCTTCTTGGATGTGGGCGCTAGAAGACGAGGACGAAGGGAAGAAGGACACACACACTGGCGCTACTGACAACAAATAAAGTTTATTTCCATTACCAAGCCGACAGTTATACCTGTTTTTGCACACGACAATCACGTGGCTACTTGCGGAAAACATGAAACATTGAACAACATGAAAAATATGAAAAAGCAACAATGCAATCAACAACATAATGTGGCTGGAACCTTGATACTACAGAAATATTGAACGCTTGTACGTCAGTGACAGGGGCGTAGCGAGAATTTTTTTTTCGGTGAGCTACACCCATCCTTTATGTATATTCGCGCGTGCGCTTGTGCGCGTGTATATACACACATGCGAAATCAAAAATATTTCGGGGGGGGAAGGAATACAGCAACTTAATTTGAGAATGGGTAGCACTACGACTTGCACAGAAAATAAGCATACGCGAAAAATAGACTCACACACATAACGCAACAAATTTTCTAAACGAAACTATAGTCCGCTCTTTGAGATGCCCGAATATTGACAAGAATGCACACATGCTAAATAATGATGCACTCACCATGGAGAATGAAGTCGTCGCGAGCGAAGTGATTAGAACACACTACCATAGTGCCCGTCACCTTCTTTCCAATGCGTAAGTTTCTGATCTACGCCGTTCTCCATCGCGCTTCGTCTGCATCCTTCGAGAAGTGATAGAACGATACGTTGCCACCTTTCCACCGCGATGCCCCGCATTGCGGCACACAGCAATGGTCTTTGGACATCATTTTCTTCTTTTTCCGTGCTCGCGCGTGTGGCGTGGCGAAAATAAAGGAACTATGCGGCCGCTTCTCAACGCGCGCAACGTGATAACATATCTCCTTTCAGGGTTGACCCTGTTAGTGCCGTTTCCAGGCGCGGCCGCTAGGTGGCGAGCGCTCAGTTGGAATCGCGAATACAGAGAAACCGACCCCTGTCTCGGCGCGCTTCCTCTATTTTTCGATGGTCGTCACTCAGTGCGCTTCGATGCTACTACTACTGCTATGAACAACGAAGAAGACAAGGCGGCAGCGGAGCGGAGGGCTCGCAAAGCGCGCTGTTATGCCAGTGGTCATAGGGATGTTGAAGGGACGTAAAGTGTCAGTACTCCCTGACGTGGGCTCCAACATTGTTCTTCTAAAACAATCCATGGTCTGAGAGTAGGAATTAACGGGCGAAAAAAATCCCGGTCTGATTAGCTGATGGATCGGCACGAAGATTGCCTGTTGCACGAATACTGATTTTGACGCCGTATTATTGTGGATGGATTGAAGCCCGATGTGTCAAAGACCCTCTTTACCACGTCATTCTCGGGAATGTGCCAGGCACCAGAAGAGTGGACGATCCGGATCCCCTCTGGACCCTGCCTACTAAAACATGCGCTCATGGGACGGGGTTTTGACACCCTAAGGTCGTGGAAAAACGTTACGAGTGGTCTGTCAATCTACTCACCAGGGAACGGTCAATATATGCAGTTGAAAGAACTACGAGGAACAACGGTGAAAAGGAAAAGGGTGTCACCAAGCAGAACGAGTCAGAGACAGTATTGATGTTATCGGTAGCAGAAATGAGGCAGGAAGCGGATTGTACGCTGCGACGGTGTTTTCAGACGCAGGGTACATGGATGCGTGGTAACAAGAGTCAGGCCATGCACAGGTTTGAGAAGATTGAAGGACTGATCTACCGAACGGGCAAGTTCCATGGTGGAGGCGAAAAGATACAGCTAACTGTACCGCGGAGCTTACGAATGGAAGTTCTCAATCGGGCGCACATTGGTTTGGATGGCCATCAAGGTGTGAGAAAGACAATGAGCACAGTTGCAGAAGAGTTATTTTGGCCGTACATGTCAAGTGACGTTAAACGATTTGTGAAGGCGTGTTGAAAATGTTCGGAAATCACGTTAAAAGAGTCGGAAGCAAAGTTACAATATAAGCCGAGCGTGGAGCAACGTTGGAGCAGATTTTCAAAAGGGGAATGATGTAGTGAACCCGGTTGGGACACTTAATTAACAGCGATTTTTTCCCCCTTCTGTGACACGGACGTGTGACTGTTACTCACCGAGGCAGTGATGTGCGCGTTGGTGTACACAAGTGCGGTGGGGAAAACAATGAAGTCAAGCGTGCCGTGACGCCGGAAGGGATGTGCCGTGACTCCGGAAGTGATGTGTCGTGAAGTGAAGGGTTGTGCCGTGAAGTCAAGTGTTGTGCTGTGGACTGAAGTTCTCCGCCGGGAAGTGAAGGGCCGTGCATTGAGGTGTGGTCAGCTGCAGTGCAGTGAAGTATGGTGCGGTGCGGTGCCGTGTCTGTTGGCAGTTGTGAAGCAAGTTTTCGTGACGCGAAAAGTCGAAAATTGTGGCGTCATTGTCAGGAATGACAATGTCTAGGAAAGAAGAGGAGGAAGAAGGGATTTTTAAAAGATAAATAATTTCAAGGCTGGCGTTGCAACTTCCGAAGAAGTTGCTACGCTCACGCGTGGCTCGATGCCTCGAGACACGTTCAGCTTTGCCCGTTTGAGCAGCAGGTCAAGCACGAATTTTCTACCGCATTAAAGCCTTTAAATATTTACCGAAGGCGTTTGTCTCTTCAAAGAGGTGCCGGAAATCCGCCGGGAGCCATCGAACGACGGCATCCACAGCAACCGAGGGCAGAAAGGCATCTGATTACCATCTCGACAGGCCAATCGTCCGGGCTACCGCGTCTAAACCGACCGCCGTCGTGGACTAGTTTAAAGGCAAGCGCAAAGCTCATCGCACCATTTTAACGAAGCTGGTAAACGAAATTGAGGCGGCTGTTTCAAATCACGGAGCAAGCTTGCAAACTCTTCAGGTACTCGCAGACCGATTGGAAGGTATCACCGGCGAGCTGAAATGTATTGATCGAGTGATAGAGCCGTATTTAACGGGCCCCAACAGTGAATTCCTTCGTGCTGCCGAGTACATAGACAAGGCTGTTATTTACTCGTCCAAACTGAAGTACCGGATTGTGCAGTTGCAGCCATCGGCAGAACGTGCACCGCCAAACCTAACCCTTACCACGTCGTATACACCGACTTCTATTCACAGCATAAGGCTTCCGCGCCTGGAACTTTTGAAGTTTAACGAAACGTCTCGAAAGTGGCCTCCATTTTGGGAACAGTTTCAAAGCGTCGTCCACGAGAACCCGACTTTGACGTATGTAAACAAGGTTGCCTATTTGAGATCAGTGCTGACAGGCCCCGCCTGTGCAGCTATCACCGGACGGCCCGTAAGTTCGATGTGTAATGGAGACGCACGGGCCATCCTCATAGCTTGATTCGCTAAGGAAGACATCATTGTCAAAGACCACGTCGAGCACCTCATCGACTCGCATCCCCTTCTGTGAACAGCAGATGTACGCGGATGGCGTCGCTTGTATGACGGCATCGAGGCTAATATTCGTGGTCTCCGGGCATTGAAGATTACAGAGGAGTCGTTTTCAATCGTTCGGCAACCGATCATCCTCCGAAGTCTACCATGAGAGCTGGTGCTCGAGTACTACCGGCACAGTAACACCCGTCGCCTAGAGGTAACGACGCAGTAGGTGAGCAGACGTCTTCCGCATCGCAGAACAGCCTACCATCTCTGCTTGACTTTATGAGCAGAGAAGTGGAAGCAAGAGAACGCTGCGAGTTCTGGAGCGTTGAAGCGGACCGAAACAAGCGAGCTAAAAAAGCTGAAGCAATCAGACCGTACCAGATGCCATTCAAATCGAGCACGTCAAAAAAAGTACCACAGACTTCAGAGTACCACACACGAACCGTCTGTTTCTTCGGTAACAGTGACGAACATGCTACCGAACATTGCAAAGCCACGCTTACTATCACACACAAGACCAAGTTTCAGCAAAATGGGCGCTTCTTCAGATGTACAATCAAATCTCATCGTGCGAAAGATTGCCACAGAAAGGTCAGCTTCCTTAAATGTCATCGACGACACACGACGACCATGTGCGAGCAAAGCGTCGTGGGTTCCAATTCTGAGAGTGCCGCCACACCCCTTCACTTGCCAGTGGTCACGGGACGATTCAATTGCCTTCAAACCGCAATCGTACATGTGCCTTCCGGTCGGACAAGTGCTGTCGCGTGCATTCTTTTTTGACGGCGGAAGTTAGAGAACGTTCGTGACAAGCCGACTTGCGAAAAGACTGAAGTGCGAAACGAGAGGCCACGAAAATTTGTGAGTGGAATCTTTCGGCGGCTATAAGAACAAGCGAAGCTTTCAAAAGGTTACGCTACACCTGCAGGGCACAAATGAAGTCTCAAGATATAGCACAGATGCACTTGTCATTGAGGACATTTGCAATCAACCGGTTCTAGTACTTCAAAGCAGCGAAATGAAAGAAGTGTCAAACCGTGGCCTTATAACTGCTGGCTTCGACTTGCCTGCCAGTCACGTTGACGAGACGTCATTAGACCTTCTAATCGTAGTTGACCGCTACTGGGAACTTGTGACAGGTCAAGCACAGTCCTTAAACCAAGGTTTAAGGGCAGTGGAAACATTATTTTGCTGACATTTCATGGACCAGCGACAACCCACATGACTGAGCTGTGCACGCAAGCCGTGGTTCTGAACGTACAGGCTGGCCATATTGGCCATATTGCCCACGCAATGGAAAGATTCAAGAATGTTGACTCCGTGGGAATGGATTCACCACAGAACGAGTACGATCATGTTCTGACATATCTTAAGGAGACCGTCGACCAAGGGAATGCTCGCTATGAAGTGAGACTTCCGTGGAACAGAGATATTCTACGCGAAGACAACAACGCCACAGCACAAATGCGGCTAAGTCAGAGGACAAGGAGGCTTCTTCGAAACTCGGAGTTACTGACAGCGTATCAAGCGGTCATAACAAAGTACGCCATCGATGATATGGCTGAAGTGGTCGATGACACGGCAATCGCAAAAGGCCCAATATAATATATGCCTCACCACGCCGTGATCAAAGAAGACAGGTCAACGAAGACACGTGTCGTCTTTGATGCTTCTTCACATGCGAAAGAGCACATTTCTCTGAACGACAGTCTCTACAGTGGGCCCAACCTGAACGCCGATCTAGTTAGCCTACTGTTAAGCTTTCGTCGCCACCGCATCGCTCTCGTAGCCGACACTGAAAAAATTGAAGGACACTTTGTACATTCCAAAGTGTGTTCGGCGAAAGCGTGTGGCCATTCCACTGACGGAAAGACGGACGGAAAGACCGACGGACGGAAAGACCGACGGACGGACAGACGGACATCCGGACGGACGGACATCTGGACGGACGGACACCGGACAGACGGACGGACGGCCGGACACCGGACGGCCGGACACCGGACGGACGGACACCGGACGGAAGGACGGACACCGGACGGACGGACAGACGGACGGACAGACGGACATCCGGACGGACGGACGGACACCGGACGCCGGACGGACACCGGACAGACGGACGCTGGACGGACACCGGACGGACACCGGACGGGCGTGAGCATGAGACATTAAAGGCTTTCGCCTTAAAAAATATTACTGCAAATTTTGATCAAAGAAGATACAGATGCTTTGCGATACCTGTGGTATGAGAAACTTTTGCCTTACGAGTCGGTCCCAAAGGTGATCACTTTCCCCATGACACGGGTCCCTTTCGGCACAACATCAAGCCCGTTTCTCCTTGCGGCAACTATTCGACATCAATTAGATAAAATGCTCACTGTGTACCATGCTACCATCGCAAAGCTCCAAGATTGCATCTATGTTGACGATATATTCACTGGAGCTGAGGACGTCGATGAAGCTACCAAGGTCTGCCTAGAAACAGCGGAAATATTTGCTGCCGCTGCCATGAAACTTCATAAAAGGGCATCAAACGAACAGGCTGTTCTCAAGCACGTGCAGTTGAACGAAGGTTGTGAAGAGCTTCTCGTCATCGAGCCACAGCATGTTTTCAAGGTTCTTGGCTTCGTTAGGCATCCCGATACCGACAACCTGCCATTTTCCTCTGGACCTGTCCTCAAATTTGTGAAATCCAGGATTTACACCAAGCGCTTTATACTGCAAGCAACCGCAAGACTACGACACACTGGCGTTCCTAACCCCGTTCACTATCAGAGCGAAGGTTTGCTTTCAGCGCATCTGAGAGCTCAACGTCAAGTGGGACACTGTTCTTCCGCCTTTACTCCTGAATGAATAGAAAATGTGGTGTGGTGAGCTGCCTATTATCTATGGAATCGAGCTACCTCGCTTATACCTGCACGATTTGTCACCACAGATCAAGAACAGCACGCTTCACGTGTTTGCTGATGCAAGCCCATCCGCTTACGGCGCAGTCGCCTACCTGTACACCTTCGACAATCAAGAAGGAATTTATTCCACAATTATCTTTTTTGAGCCTCGCATAGCCCCAATCAAAGAATTAACCCTGGCCAGATCAGAGCGTCTTGCTTGGTTAATCACATCAAGACTGTACGAGCATGTCAATAGGTCCTAACTCCTTCAGCAGCGTGCACCTGTGGACGAACTCTATGATTGCGCTTCACTGGATAAGAGGAAACAGTCATCGGTGGAGGCAATTTGTACGTCATCGCGTGGACGAGATTCAAGCTGCTACCAACATAAAGTGGTGAAAACACTGCCCAGGGAAGGAAAACCCTGCAGATATGATCACCAGAGGATCAAATGCTGAGCAGCTCGCATCTCTTCTAAGCCAGCGCTTTAAAGGACATTCACACGAGGGAGAAATCCTCGTGGGAGAAGCGAGATGTCATGAATTAGCGAGTGGCCGCTGCCATCTCCGCCTACTCGCAAGTTAGATATAACTTTGGGAAATGGACACCAACCAACTTGTTCAATTAAAGTAACAACAAAGTTTTACTTTAAAATGAAGAGTCCCGACGTTTCGGGTTCAGCTCGGACCCTTCTTCAGGGGTGACTGAGTGGCACCAGGGATCAACAGAGTTTTTGGCGCCTTCTTCTCAAGGCGGGGGGTGACGCTTGTTTTCACCGACGTGCCGTAGTCCATTGTAGTAGACACTCGGGAGCGCGCCAGCCGACCGGTTCAGGTTTCCAGGAGTTGCCTGAATATGCCACGACTCCACGAAAAGCCGCTTGTGGAAGCTGATTTCACAGTCGACGACGCGGGAGTTGTTAAAGGCGATGCGGTGGTCGTTGACCTCGCTGTCCTCTGCCAGCGCGCTCCTTTGTCGGTCAAACTTGCGGACGTCGTTCCGGTGCTGTCGCAGCCTCTCTGAAAGGTTTTTTGTCTCGCCCACGTACGACGCGCCAATTTCCGCACAAGGGATAGAGTAGACCACTCCTTGCGCTTTCTCTTTAGGTGGCCTGTCTTTTGGGCGCGGGAAGAAGCGGCCGAGAGTAGACGTTGGCTTATGCGCCACTTTTATTCCCTGCTTCGAGAGAACACGTGCGAGCGCTTCGCTGGTGCCCTTGACGTAGGGAATGCAGACGCGCCCATGCTTTGGAGGCGACGGGTCAGTGCCCTCTTGAAGGGGTCGGGGGGAACGGGCCTGGCGGCCTGCAACCCTCGCAATGAAAGCTTTAGAGTAGCCGTTGTTTAGGAGGTCGGATCTGATCTTCTGCTCCTCATCTGCCCGTTTATCCTCCGAAGAACAGACCCTCTGTGCACGGGTGAGTAGAGATGATACCACCGCTGCCTTATGGTGGAAAGGGTGATTGGAACTAGCGTCGAGGTAGCGACCGGTGTGAGTTGGCTTCCGGTACACCGAGAATTGCAGCAAATTTCCCATCTTTGTAACTAGGACATCAAGGAACGGCAAACAGTTGTTTCTTTCCCGTTCCACTGTGAACTGAATGGCCGGCTCGATAGAGTTCAGGTGGGCTGTGAAGGCGTCCACGGCCGAAGTTTTTAGGATGCAGAAACAGTCGTCGACATACCGTAAAAATACCTTCGGAGTGATGCCAGCCGACTGCAGGGCTCTTCCTTCCACCACTTCCATCACGAGGTTCGCTGTTGTTACAGACACAGATGCCCCCCATCGCTGTACCAGTTAGCTGTTTGTAGTATTCTCCGTTGACGGAGAAGAACGTACTGCTGAGACAAAAGTTCAGCATGCGGCACAGCTCGTCAACGCTCAGGCTTGTTCTGGCTTTGAGGTTCTCGTCACACTCAAGGGCCTCGCGCGCTGTGGCCACTGCTAGTTGGATGGGTACGCTTGTGAAGAGGAGACCACATCAAAGGACACGAGGCATTCTTCCCGCGCCCAAAAGACAGGCCACCTAAAGAGAAAGCGCAAGGAGTGGTCTACTCTATCCCTTGTGCGGATTGTGGCGCGTCGTACGTGGGCGAGACAAAAAACCTTTCAGAGAGGCTGCGACAGCACCGGAACGACGTCCGCAAGTTTGACCGACAAAGGAGCGCGCTGGCAGAGCACAGCGAGGTCAACGACCACCGCATCGCCTTTAACAACTCCCGCGTCGTCGACTGTGAAATCAGCTTCCACAAGCGGCTTTTCGTGGAGTCGTGGCATATTCAGGCAACTCCTGGAAACCTGAACCGGTCGGCTGGCGCGCTCCCGAGTGTCTACTACAATGGACTACGGCACGTCGGTGAAAACAAGCGTCACCCCCCGCCTTGAGAAGAAGGCGCCAAAAACTCTGTTGATCCCTGGTGCCACTCAGTCACCCCTGAAGAAGGGTCCGAGCTGGACCCGAAACGTCGGGACTCTTCATTTTAAAGTAAAACTTTGTTGTTACTTTAATTGAACAAGTTGGTTGGTGTCCATTTCCCAAAGTTATTTCCTTCCCAACCAGAGAGAAGTCTCTCAAATGTTCACCTTTAAGTTAGATATAGGGCGCAAATGCGTGACGTCGTTG